>VONZ01002055.1:0-72966 GCA_012976165.1 Labeo catla | reverse complement strand
CATCATTTCCAGTTTGATAAGAATCCTGGTTACATCAGCTGTGGTTGCGGCTTATGTTCCTCTGTCAGGTCAGGAATGGAAATCAGTCAAACTTGTCTTTGAAACAGTTGTTGTTTCATTGGTGGCAATCCAGCTTATATCCTCTGCCTTGTGCCGCTGGTTTGCAGTTGTGGCGTGTAAGATGCATGCCCTGCGCCGCTGCTTCATCCTGCCCATGTACATGGCCTCGATCACTGTTTTGGCTGTATTTTTGGTTCCAGTTATGGTCAGGCTTCCAGAGTCTAATCAAACCTTTACCTGTCTTGAGAACTTTAAGCCAGAATCCAGTGACGAATGGTTGCGTTTGATGTTGAATGATGCTATAAGAACTCTGAATGCCAGGGACATTGTGGTGCACATGAAGATAGGAGGACTGGCCTGTTTGGGCTGCTCTGCTCTGAGCTGGTGGTTGGGACTCGTGCTCAGTACAGTTTATGTCTGGTACCTGAAGATCCATCGAATAGAAAGAACACAAGATCTGTTTGTGCGACCCACATATGAAGGAGCGTTTATGGAACAGTCCATGTTGCTGAACGCCCGTTTTGAAATCAGACAGAAAATCAAGAAGAATCTGAGGTAAGTGTTTTAACTTTTTTAGTATGGTTGCATGTATCAGTAATATACAGTATCTCACAAAAGTGAGTACACGCCTCACATTTCAGCAATCATTTTAGTATATGAAGAGTTCAGATGTAAAACCAGCTAAATCTATCTGACGTATTTCTTTAAAAAATGCATTTTTATCAGGCTCAGATGTATAGGTTTCTATCTAAGTACCGGTACTTCTGATTGGGCTGAGGCTGGTATTTTAGCGAGTTTGAAGAAAAAGTATTTGATGGACGTATAATATGTGTTGAGAGCATTCACTCAGTATTAATATCTCATTTTTGACCGAGATGGCTTTTAGCTGGTTTTGCATCTGAACTCTTCATATGTGACCCTGGACCACAAAACCAGTCTTAAGTCGCTGGGGTATATTTGTACCAATAGCCAAAAATACATTGTATGGGTCAAAATTTTTGATTTTCATTTTATGCCAAAAATCGTTAGGATATTAAGTAAAGATCATGTTCCATGAAGATATTTTGTGAATTTACTACTGTAAATCTATCAAAAATTTTTGATCAGTAATATGCTTTGTTAAGAACTTCATTTGGACAACTAAAGGTGATTTTCTTAATATTTAGATTTTTTTGCACCCTCAGATTCCAGATTTTCAAATAATTGTATCACGGCCGAATATTTTCCTGACATAACAAACCAGACATCAATGGAAGCTTATTCATTCAGCTTTCAGATGATGTATTAATCTCAATTTTGAAAATTTACCCTTATGACTGGTTTTGTGGTCCAGGGTCACATATCTTCTCAAGGGACAATACTATAGAAATGAAACTTGGATATATTTTAGAGTAGTCAATGTGCAGCTTGTATAGCAGTGTATTTTTATTATCCCCAAAAATAACTCAACATACAGCCATTATTGTCAAAACAGCTGGCAACAAAAGCGAGTTCACCCTAAGTGAACTTGTCAAAACTGTGGCCAAAATGTCAATATTTTGTGTCAAACCATTGTTATCTAGCACTGCCTTAATCATTCTGGGCATGGAATTCACCAGAGCTGCACAGGTTGTTGCTGGGATCCTCTTCAAATCCTCTATAATGACATCACGGAGCTGCTGGATGTTCGACACATGGTGCTTCTCCACCTTCTGCTTCAGGATGCCCCATAGGTGCTCAATAGGGTTCAGGTCAGATCACCTTCACCTGCACCTTCCTCAGCAAGGCAATTGTTATCTTGGTGGTGTGTTTGGTGTCATTATCATGTTGCAAAACTGCCGTTCGGCCCAGTTTCTGAAGGGAAGGCATCATGTTCTGCTTCAGAAATGTACAGTACATAATGGAATCTATTATGATGCTACCACCACCATGCTTGACTGTAGGAGACACACAATTTTCTTGGTACTCCTCACCAGGGCATCACCACACATGCTGGACACCATCTGAGCCAAACAAGTTTATCTTAGTCTCATCAGACCATAGGACATGGTTCCAGTAATTCATGCTCTTGGACAGGTCAGGTTGTCTTCAGCAAATTGTTTGTGGGCTTTCTTGTAAGGCAACTTCAGAAAAGGCTTCCTTCTCGGATGACGCCAATGCAAACCGACTTGGTCTGAGCATTTACAAGCGGAGCTTCTACTTCTGCAACCTCTAAAGCAATGCTGGCAGCACTCATGCATCTGTTTTTTAAAGCCAGGTTCTGCACCTGATGCACAGAATGAGTACTCAGCTTCGTTGATCGACCCTTGCGAGGCCTATTCTGAATGAAACCCGTCTTGGAAAACCTCTGTATTACCCTGGCCACAGTACTGTAACTTAGTTTCAGGTTGTTACTGAACCTCTTATAGCCTAGGCCATCTTTGTGGAGAGCAACAATTCTAATTGTCAAATCTTCAGAGGTTTCTTTGCCATGAGGTGCCTTGTTGAACATCCAGTGGTCAGTATGAGAGAACTGTACTCAAAGCACCAAATTTTACCTGCTGTAATACAAGATACACAACTTTGTATGGTCCTGTCAAGCAGACAAAAACATGAACATGATGAATAGGACATGTGGCTTTGCATGGTTAAATGACATAGTGCTGTTATCACTTAGAGTGTACTCACTTTTGTTGCCAGCTATTTTGACAATAATGGCTGTATGTTGAGTTATTTTCAGGGAACAGTGAATACACACTGCTATACAAGCTGCACATTCACTACTCTAAAATATATCCAAGTGTCATTTCTATAGTATTGTTCCTTAAGAAGATATACTAAAAATTTCTGAAATGTGAGGGGTGTACTCACTTTTGTGAGATACTGTATCAGACAAAATTTGAGATTTTTTTAGTATCTGAATCAGTATTAAATACTTAATGTTGAATTGTAATTTTTTTTTACATTTATATTTTATCTAATTAAAATTTTTAAAATATATATGCAAGAATGACCATTTATTACCATATGCATTTCTTTGTTGTCATCTTTAAAAACACTAATAATTAAATATAATATAATAAATGTATTCTCTGTTGTCTAATATTTATTTATTGTCTCTCTAAATCAAAGCACAGTAAATCTGTTCACATTATAAATTACAAACGAGATCAGTTTAATGTATTAGCTCTTTCTCCAAGAAGTTAAGTTAAGAGATTAAAAGGAGAGCAAATGGAGGTTTTGGTTAAATGTCCCTCTTCTTTGATGATTCGTCTGAGAAACATACCCCTGTAATTTCAAATGTATCCCCTCTGGAATAAGAGTTTTAAAAGTGTTTCATCATCTGAAACTGTGCACACGTACCTGCAGTAAAATAGGTCTGCAATAAAACACTATTTCAAAAGTATTTCTATGTGAACTCAATTATCTCTTATCTGATTCTTCCAAAACCAGTAACTGAGAAAGACCAAATTTTCTTTTGAAATCCTTAATATGAAATGACTTTATAAATATTTAATTTACTCCTCAGGTCAATAGAAACCGTCAAAGTGTTTCTGTGTGCCACAATGTGGCACGAGACCTATGATGAAATGATGAAGATAATCATCTCTATGTTCAGGTAAATATAGACTACACTTACTCAACTTGTTAAAATACCAGGTGAATTGTAATTGCAATACTATTTCTTTTACTCCCAGGCTCGATAAATATAGGCCCAAGACCATGGAACAAGGTTATATTGAGAATGATGTCGAGTTTGAATTCCATATTTATTTTGATGACGCTTTCAAGGATGCTGATAATGGAAGACATGCAAATGAGTATGCTGAAATTCTTGTGGATGTAATTAAAGAAGTATACATGTAAGAATCTTCCCTAATTATATCTGTTTTTACTGAGCGCTTATGTGCAAAAACTAATCTACCAATACTTTGCTTACATTAGCACTTTCAGTGAAGAGGATCCATGTAAGTTCAAGCCGAAGGCAGCACCACCACCCCAGAAGATCATAAACACCCCTTATGGGGGTCGGCTGGAATACACCCTCCCTAATGGCAATTTGATGATGGTTCACCTCAAAGACAAGACACTAATCCGTCACAAAAAAAGATGGTCTCAGGTATTCATTAAAGATCCAGTTAAAACATCACTACAGATGTTTTGTACCCAAAAATTCACTAATCATCTGGGTTCGCAGATAATGTACATGTATTACATTCTTGGCTGGAGACTTAACAGACAGTACTTCAAAGAGTCTGAGGACAGTAAAGAACTGGATACCCTCAAGAAGAGACTGAAGGTTGGTGGCTTGACTTGAGACTTCATTACTGTTTTTTCTAGAACGTAATATAGTAAAATATGAAGAGCCTGGCTGATACTATGTTTTCAATGCTCCTTAGAAAGAGAGTGAGAATACATATGTCTTGGCCCTGGATGGGGATACTGATTTCCAGCCAGCTGCAGTCATGCTGCTAATTGACAGACTTAAACTCTACCCAGAGGTTGGGGCTGCCTGTGGCAGGATTCATCCAACAGGCACAGGTTGGGATAGATATTAAGTATAAAAGATTGCTATTTGATAATTTTATCGTTTTGGATTATTTGGTCATTCCATTGTTTTTAAATAAATAAACTGTGATCCGTTTAAGCCCTAATAGGATAAAGGGCAGATCAGAGCAGTCTTTTATTTAATTTAACAAGAAATAGTCAAATTGCTACTCCATATCAATCGCATACAACGAAAATATTAAATAATTATAACAATCGTTTATGCACAATAAATAATAGCATCATATTTATACACATTTTCTCAAGAACGTTCTTGCGACCCAGTAGCAATTCTTCCATGGCCTGGTAGTGGGTCGCGACCCGGTGGTTGTGGACCTCTCTTGTAGATGACTTTAAAAAAAAAAAAAAAAACTTCCTTCATACTAGTTAAAAGGTTGCACAGTATTTATTTACGGTGACGCATCGCTGCCACACACATTATTTTTTCCACTCAGTTATGTCGTAATAAGGAGATTTACCAAAGTCTTGTTATTGTACTACATATAAAGTCTGTAAGATTGTACATTTTACGTGTTAGACTCCTACATGCAATTATGGTGATGAAAAAAATTCCGCGCTGGTGGAAACAACATGAGACTTCACTTTCACTTTCAAAATCGGCTTGGAATGCGCTTACTGTCTTAGCCAGCAGCAGCAGCAAATCATCTGGAAGAGATCCGCGTTCAAGCGCACGCAATAGGCTAAAACTTGCCACAAAGCATCAGCAAAAGTAATTACAATGAATGTGTTGGGGGAAATAGTAAGAAGATATTTGAATTACTTATTAATAAACTAGTGTTTTCTGAGTCAGTGTCACAAGGATGAAGTTGCTGATCCTGACTCGCCATCTCCTCTTTGGACGCGCCTTTAGAGAAATGCATCTTTACAAATTACAGTTTTTGTTTTCGATTTGTTTTATTTCATTAAATAATAGTTTCAAGCTTTCTATAGATACACTGCCTTGAAAAAAAGTTTGGAAATACCCCTGGCAAAGTGTGGTTTTGGACGATATCAGCATAAATCCTTATCATTTTTTGGTGCAAATACATTAACGTAACTTGACATTATCTTTGAAGAGCAGCAATAATAATGATTTGAAATGTGTACTTGCTGCCTTTTACCGTTAAGTGGCACTTTAACCACAGACTTTGAAAAGTTGGAACGTGAACACGTTGGAGCTCATTTCCTCATGTTTTGCACTCTGCCGATAGGCTCGATTGTGGCTGCGGTAGTGGATAAATTGGTTGCGGTTGGTCTATATTCTAAGATAAACTATAAATAATTCATATTCACAGAAGCAAATGTAGTACTTTAGTGTATTTGTTACTCAGAACAAACTCAATCAGCATACAGTAGCTAAATGACAGTGAGCCTGCACTTTACTCTGTTACACAATACACTGTATACAAATTGAACAGGTCTGCAGTATGATTTTTATTATTGAATAAATGTTACATTACCATAAAATAAAGGTGGTTTACTTTATGTTGGAGCATTAAAATGAAAGCATATTCAGTGCGGAATCTGCGGATATGCAGTGTCACATTACTTGATATTTGTCACAAATACAAATGTTTGAAATTTACATTTAATAAATCCCACAATAAATGTTACAATTTCTACGTCACAGACGTACTTTGTTATCTGTCCTGAACTACAGAAGGCTACTCCTGAGTAACATGCCCGAATTAAGAAATTGTTGAACATTTTTTAATTCATTCCTTAATTTTAATGAAAACGTGAGCACATTGTATTATTTCGTTCCCATTATTAAACAAGACACGAATGAATAAAACCTGCCATGATTTAGCCAAAACAATATATAACTATTTTGCTAAACTAACATTGTAAAATCTGAGAACCACTTCTCTAGAAGTAGAGAAAAGATCTATTTTACATATGCACTGATGACTACTTATCATAAAGGTGAAAAATGTACTAATGAGATCATTTCTTCACTATGTTTGAAGGGCCCATGGTGTGGTATCAGAAGTTTGAATATGCGGTAGGCCACTGGCTACAAAAGACTGCAGAGCACGTGTTCGGCTGTGTACTGTGCAGCCCTGGATGTTTCAGTCTTTTCAGAGGAGCTGCACTCATGGACGACAACGTCATGAAGAGATACACAACCAAACCCACTGAAGCCAGCCACCACGTCCAGTATGATCAAGGTCTGCTTGAAGCAGAACCACTGACAAATAATATCAGTTCAACCTAGACTGAAGTAATTCACTCTCTGTTTGGTCGAATGTCAGGTGAGGACCGCTGGTTGTGCACTCTGATGCTGCAGCAGGGGTGGAGGGTGGAGTACAATGCAGCGTCTGATGCCTACACCAACGCTCCACAGGATTTTAAAGAGTTCTACAATCAGCGCAGACGCTGGGGACCCTCTACCATGGCCAACACCATCGACCTCTTGGGCTCAGGAGAACTGACCTCTCAGAAGAACAGCTCTATCTCAAAACCTTACATCTTGTACCAGATTATCAGCATGGCAGCTTCCATCCTGGGCCCTGCCACTGTCTGTCTCATGATATCGGGTACAGTTTTGCACAAAAAAAAAAGTTTAAAGAACAGCGTTCACTAGATTTATTGTCCTGTTTTTGCAAAATGCCAAAAGAGAGACTATCATTTGTCCAAAATTTCTAATAAAGTGTTTTTTTTTTTTGCAGGAAGCTTTGTGTTCATCTTTAAGATGGATAAAAATGTAGCCCTCGTTTTGGCCATAGCGCCCCCTACTATCTACCTCATCTTGTGCTTCAAATTGAAATCTGACACACAGATTACAATTGCAGGAATCATGAGCGCAATCTATGCATTTCTCATGGCGGGAGCAATTCTCTCAATCATAGGTAAGAATTTTCATTTCATTTTTTTTTCCTTCCCAATGTCAACATATTTCCTATTCACACAATATGAGTGATTTTTTTAAATATGTTGATATTTTAGCAAGAATTAGGGTTATTACTGTTAATTAAATCGAAAAATATACTAAAATTAAAACCATAAAAATATTTTTGTTACTTGAAATAAAAGTTAACTTAAAATGATGTACAAAAAATACTTGTTACCAAGGCAGCACTTCCCATTTTAATTCAGTTATATATACACACAGAATAATAATAAATAAAATAATCATTTTCCGATAAAAAATCTTAATGAAATGATTCTAGAGTTTTGAGGTGAGGATATTTACTGTACTTAGGAATCACAGATTGTAGCCTACGTCTTGGAATATATTAAGTCTAAAACATTTGTTCTGACCAACTGAGGAAAAACGCTACAATGGTGATTAAATCTATCGATCGGTTTGCTCATATCACGTCAAACTATCAAATTATTATTACTGTTATACTTTGTTCCCAAACTGTTCATGTTAACATCATCAGCGTTGCATGACTGTGTATGTAGTCTGTATTAGCATTACGTGTAGATTTCCATTTCTGTACAGTCTAATCTCTCATTTGTCATACAATTTGAATTTCATATGAAGAAATTCTTATAGCCCAAAAAGCAAATCATTCTTCCTTAGGACCGGTTCTCTTTAAAATTCAAAAACTTGTGTAACTGCACATCCGGCACAAACGATCCGGCACCTGCAGCATCCTTACATGCAGTACAGCCTACTAGCCCGGACGCCTTCTTTATGTTTACAGACGTGACGTAATGATGCAACGGCATGCTCGAATTTTGTGCTGGTGATTATCCCTCTGCGTGCCAACATGCCACAGGTTGCGACCCCTGCTATAGAGCAACCGCAAAAACAGAAGTTCAAAGACAAATTTCTAAAGATGGATACACACTTGTTTCTCTGACGCATTAGGCCTATATCCTATCAACAGGGAGTGGAAAAACGTGTCAGACAGCAAAAACAAAATTTGGTAACACTTTCTATGAAGCATAATAATGCATAATAATAAAAAAAAAGTATAATATGTTGTATCGTCTCATGAATATATTTATAAGAACAGTTTTAATGTATTATAATATTTACTTATTTGTGGTTATAGCTTTTTTAAAGAGTATAATGATTTATAACACAATGAACATGTTGCATCCACTTAACTTACAATTGATTATGTTTCTTATAGTTATAATGTATTGTAAGTCTCATATCTTGCTATGTTACTTGTTACTTTAAAGCAGTCAAAGACCACTTATATATAACAATAATAATATATATATATATATATATATATATATATATATATATATTTTTTTTTTCCAAACAACCATAAGATCAGATATCAGATCAGATTGATGTGTAATATAACACATTTGCTTTGATCTATTTTTACTGTAGTATCAGTTAGATTATTTTTGATGGTACCCCACAGCTGGTGATAAATAACTCTGCAACTACATGTCAACTAGCAGTCATTAGAGTATTAATAGTATGTCTGCTAAATATATGCTAGCACTTTATTTTGATGGTTCCCCAGCAGACATACTGACTATAAGTAACTTTGCAAGTATGTTCACATTCTACCTACCCTAACCATAACCTAAGTCTACTAGTACTCTAATGAGAGTTAGTTGACATAAGAGGACATAATACATAAACACTGCATTTTTTCAGTTGAAAGTATTAACTAGCTCACATCAAAATTACCATTAGCCTCACAGGAAACACTCATATAATACTCAACACCTAGGCACTCACAATATGTATCATACTGTGCAGATCTTAAATAAACCACAAATACATCACTATTATAATGTATTATATTTGACATATAATGTATTATGTATTCATTATAATGCCTTAATAATACTCTTATGCTGTTTTATAAATACGGGCTTCATAGAAAGTGTTTCCAAAAATGTAGTAATAATGCATTAACGCTGCACCATTAACGTGGGTTCTCTTTGACCCTATGACTCACCGGTACTTCAAGCCAGAGTTGCCAGTGGTTTTCCCTTCACCAAAGTTATTTGTGGAGCACCTCCCATCCAATAATTGCAAAGAGCTTTGTGCTAGCCGCTTTCTGTGAGCGTGCTTCAGATGTGTGCGCTCAGAAAAGCGTGTATCAGAAGTTTAAACTAAACTAATATGGTTTAGAACACATGATTTCAGCTTGATAGACACGATAATTAAAACCAAACTGAAGTTTTGGGGGAGGGCCAGTGGGGGAGTGGGGAGTGGGGAGGGGGGGCAGTCGCGCTCTGGCTCAGTTCAAGGCAACCGTGCCTAGTGTGAGTACACCCTCAAACCCCATTGAATATCTGTGGAATGACTTGAAAACTGCAGTCCACAAACGGTCTCCATCAAATTGAACTGAACTTGAACAGGTCTGCAAAGAAGAGTGGGCAAATATTGCAAAGTCTAGATGTGTAAAGTTAGCAGACACATCCCAACAGACTGAAGGCTGTAATTAAAGCAAAAGGTGGTTAAAAAAATGGGTGATCCTTTTTCCAACTCAGTGATTCTTTTTCGGACATGTTGGTGTTATACCCTTTCACTTGATGGCTAATTCGTAATTGAAAATACAGCTGGAGCCCGGTCTTCAATTTAGGTACTGCAGCAACAAAATGTGATTATTTTGTTTGTATCTTTTAAAACAACTTAGGTTAGCCTCCAAGTGCTTTCCAATAAATGTTACATTTTATATATATATATATATATATATATATATATACACATAATATTTGAAAATATATTAAAATAGAAGACTTTTTTAAAAAAATCATAATGATACCTACTTTTCTCATGTCAAATCTCACAGGTGATTTAGTGCTGCAACAGACTTTTCTGACCCCCAGTGGTCTGTTCCTCATCAGCATGGTGGCTTTGTACATCATCACAGCAGCTTTACACCCTCAGGAGTTCTCACTGGTCATCTATGGATTATTATATTTCATCTGCATTCCCAGTGGGTATCTACTCTTAACCATTTACTCCATAGTCAACATGAACAATGTCTCGTGGGGCACTCGTGAATCCGGTGGCCAGGCTAAAACTACAGCAGTCGATACCATCAAGAAGAAGATAATGAATGCCACATGCTGCAAATGTCCATGCTTGGAAACTGAAGAGCAGAGTGAGGAGATAATACCAGCAGAAACCATACCACAAAGGTAAAAATATGTCCACACAATTTCACACTGACACTTCCATATATCTATGTAATATTTTATAGCTTAATTATTTTAAATACAAGATTGTTTTTAATACTACTACTAAAAGTAATTCTGTTTTCCTCCAATATAGGGAAACCACACCACAAAGGTAAAAACATGTCCACACGATGACAATTTCACACTGACACTTCCATATATCTATGTAGTATTTTATAGTTTTAATGGGTCATCGGATGCCCATTGTCCACAAGTTGATATGATTTAGGGTCTTAATGAAAAGTCTGTAATTCTCAATGGTAGTGTAAAACTACACCGTTTTTACCTAAAAAATCAGAGCCAAAATCAGCTCTGCAAAATTCATCCTGTTCTGGTCGAGGTTGCTTTAAATGTTAATGAGCTCTGCTCGCCCCGCCCCTCTCTTGTCTCCGGGGAGTGACGTTGGGAGGGGGTACCCTCATCTCCTTGCAGACCCTTTTTAATGTATTTTAACAAACACTGATTTCAACAATTTTAGAACGGCACTAAATGCTTGTGAACAGGAAAATCTAGTGAAACAAAACCATTTTAACCTCGTTACACATGGATTTTTATCATTATAGGGTAGATTTGTACATACACTGCCAACACACATTAATGTTCAAACAACATGTAAAAGTGAACTTTGCATCCGATGACCCCTTTAAATACAGGATTGTTTTAATACTACTACTAAAAGTAATTCTGTTTTCCTCCAATATAGGGAAACCACACCACAAAGGTAAAAACCTGTCCACACAATGACAATTTCACACTGACACTTCCATATATCTATGTACTATTTAGTTTAAATATTTTAAATACAGGATTGTTTTTAATACTGCTACTAAAAGTAAATCTGTATTCCTACAATATAGGGAACCTGAGGACAAGCTTATTCCTCATGAAAGTAAGTATGACTGCCAAACTTAAAGGGTATAGTTCACCCAAAAATGACCCAACTGACTGCCATAGTATTTTAGATAATAATAATAAATAGAATCAAAAATGTAAAATACTGTGGAAGTCAATGGGGGACCAGAAACTGTTTGGTTACCCACATTATTCAAAATATCATATTTTGTGTTCAGCTGAAGAAAGAATTTCATAAAGGTTTGGAACGTACAACTTAAGGGTGAATAAATCATGACAGAATTTCCATTTTTGGGTGACCTTTCCCTTTTATATTATAATATTCTAGGTAGACTTATTGAATTTGACTACCATTAAAACTAATATATGTTTATTTCCAGATGCTTGGATTAAACATCTGCAGATGAAATTTCCCTGGGATGAATATACACTCCCTTCGGTAAGACTAACTGGTTGAAATATTATATTATATTACATTATATTACACTGCATAAAAAAATAAAAATAAAAAAAATCACCATTTGGTTTTAAATAACCAAATACTGAAGAGTCTAGGATTGGCTGATGATTGCTATAATTAACATGTTTCTGGCATGTGATATGTTTTGCAACAATTCTTTTGACCCTAACTGATGCAGTGTGTAGCTGTCTGTTTCTTAAACAACCATGTAACCATGTAAATATTCCAGGATGGCAATGTCAAGATTCATTGGACCCAAATCTGTGAATTAATACATAATGAGTCTTGACCATAATACTGAAAGTCTTTAGGATGTGCGGGAATCGACTTTACAAAGTAGCTTGACTCTCGCATTGTCAATACAAGACCTCAGCCAAAAATTAATACAACTCTTGCACAATGTTATTAAAGCTAAAGGCGCTCCAATTAAATATTTGAATGTGCAACTTTTTTTTGGACAGACAATGTAAGGTCTGCTCCAGCACATCCAGAAGACTTTTAATAGGGTTAAAGTCAGGACAGGTCACAATTTGGGTCTAAGAATTTTTTTTTGTTTGTTTTATATAGGGCTGTCAACGTTAACGCGTTAACGCATGTGATTAATACAAAATCCTTACTGTGTCAAAATAATTTAACGCAAATAAATTACTGAAACACAAAGGTGCGTCATTAACATAATTAAACATCATGCAGATGATACTGGGGGTCAGGAGTTTATCACTCTTAGCATCTACAATGGCGCAAGCACCAGTAACTCTGGTAGGCAAAATTTTTTTTAAAAAGAAAACTGGATGGCACTTTGGATAAACGCAAAGTCGTGTGCATACACTGCGGGTGCGACTGACCCGATCAGCATATTTGTGTTTGCATTGAGGGGAGCTTCAACAGTTTCTACTTGTTTTTGCAGCTTTGAGAAATGTATCGCAAACATATCTCACGAATCCTTTCATAAACAAAGTGTGGAGAGAGTGTAAATAAGAGATTCATTGTGCAGTGTAGAGAGTTTCGTTGATTATAGTGGAACTTTGTGAGATCACGATGAACCAAGATGAGTGACAGCTTTTAATGATTTGTTAGGGAGTTTGTAAATTTGATATTGATTTAATACAGTAGTTAAACAAGAAGTTAATATTAAGTGACTTACATTGTCTGACTATAACACTGTTGCCTGATTTTGCTCTATTTCTTCATCAGAAACAATAGTCTTGAAAAATAGTCAAAAATAGTCTGAAACAAATCACAACTGAGCTGCTGGGCATCTCCATTCAAACACAGCTGTGTTTCATTTATAAATGAACGTGTGTTTTTAACTGAATCTAGTGAGTCAACGATTCAATTTGCCATTCATAAAGACAGTCACTTGGTTTATTTCTGAATGTATCAGCTGTTCGAACAAATCAAATTAATTAATAATTCAGTAGTGGCTTGGCACGTTCTACTGGCGGTTTTAGTTTCATTTTTAAGGTATCCTATTTTTTCAGATACTGTATTTAAATCATTTAACATTTCTATACTTAAAAGTTCGTATTTAAAACATGAATCCAAACATGAGTTTATGAATTTGATTGCACTCATAGCCACCTCTGAGCCTCATTAAACATATGAAAATACACCTAAAGCCACTTTTGTGTTCTTCTGTGCCACCTCTGTGGTACAAATTATTTTTGTTAATACTGATTTCATTTGATTGGTAACTTATTGTTACTGTACTTGTTCATATACTGTTGTTTTAATTAGACATTTTAAAAAGCTTCTAATATACATATATTTTTAAAAATTGTCATAAAAGACTGCATACTTTAATAAAGTAAGAAAAATTGCCATTACAACAGTAAAACAAAACTCCGCTGTAAATCACTTTTAAGGAGTCAAATATCACCTTGTAATGGGAAGGCAAATGTTTGATGAGATTTTTTGATCATTTTTTTTAAATGATCTCAAAAATAAACATGTAAAAAAAAAAGTTTGTGTACTGTATGTTTAATTTCAGTATAAGTGTGTGATTAATCGCAGTTAATCACATGAAAAGGGTGCAATTAATTGTGATTAAAAAATAATTAATCTATTGACAGCCCTAGTATTATATTATATTACATTGTGCATGGCTATGTTTCTTTTCTTTTTTTTTGGTCATGTTAACTAGCCAAACCTTGGGCTCTTTGTCACAGATATGTCAGTTACATATTCTTACTTTAAATTTAATGTTTGACCACACTATACTACCATTTCAGTATAAACTACAACAACAACTGAACTTTTTGCTGTGGCATGTTTGGCTGAGTAGATATTAGCATTAAGTAAGTTTTCACTGATATGTTTTTCTTTTCACGTGTTGCAGGATGAAATGGATTTCTGGGAAGAACTGCGGAAGAAATATCTGGAACCTCTCAAAGAGAATAAAGAACAACAGGAAAAAATTGCAAATGATCTGAAAGAACTACGAAATAGGGTAAACTAATTCGTCAGTATGCATAAAGTACTTTTTATGTGGTGTTGTCTAAAGTGTTTGCTCTGGCAGTGGCGTCTGCAACTGTACAGCTGTACGCACTGTGCATACATGAGTGCTCCAACTGACCTGAGAAACGTTTGCCCTGCAAATATTTGTGCATTTAATATGTGTGTCCTGTATTTCTGTTGACTGAACCAGACATGCCACTGATTATGAATTAATCATTCTTTTGATCTGATTCTTTCACTGAACTAAATATCTTTGCAAAAATGGTCTGAATCAATTCATGTTCATTTGGACAGCTCCCTCACTGAATCATATTAACCCTCTGGGCCTCTGAAAAAGTTGAAATTTTTAAAATCATAGCTTCATTGGAATTAGATGACACTTGGTGACTTGTGTTGCATTAGCTATGTGAATGCACAAAAAATCACGGACCTGTTTCGGATATGTTAAAGGTTAAAAAAAAATAGTCACACTTTGCTCCTTTGCGGTCAAAAATGACAACATAGAAAATGAATGGGAAATATGTAAAAAAAAATATGATAACTCAGAGAATCTTTTGGTGGTACAAACTACAAATCAGTCATGGCACAGAAGAAAAGTGCACAGCAATCAAGGCGTGACACTCTAAAATAGCAGGAGTGCAAAACTGACACCCACGCACACACACACAAAGAGAGAGAGAGAAATGAATTGGTAAGACTGCAACAGAGCACATTTTGAGTATATGTGAAATAAAATGAATACATAAGAAAATACAAGAGTCTCTCTCTCTATCACACACACACAAGCATGCGCGCACACACACACACACAAATGAACTGATAAGACTGCAACAAATTTTGAGAAAATGTGAAATAAAATGAATACAATTCAAAACCTGATATTTACCTAAACAAAAATATCTAAACCTTGACAAAAGTAGTCTTAGAATGTATAAATATATTTCTAAATGCAAAACCTAATGAAATGAAGAAACTATGTCTAAAAAACAATGGGAATCCAAAAGCCTCTGTATATATGTATATAGGGAGCTATACAGGAAGTTACGTGACATTACACAAGTTTTTGTGTAATGTGTCTGTCGCTACAAGTTATGTCTTGTCAACAAAAGGTGTTTACATGTGAGCCCAAATCCTCTTTGATTAAGAGAAAATGGCAATGAAAATTGGCTAGTGGATTTTGCCACTCCCCACACACACGAGTATAAAGATTCGACTGGTACATCCACTCATCAGATTTTTGCTTCAGAGTCGAGTGAATGAACACAGTTCAAGATTCACTAGGTGAATTTTCTGTGCTGCTGGAAGAAGAGGCTGTTCTGGGTGGCTTTATGCAGTCAGCGGTGTCCCTGTTGAGTCAGCGATTCCCCTGGGAGCTTCATCTAAAAGAGCATTTTCTGCTCATGGTCGGCTCATGTCTTTTTAAAGACACCATTCTGGCCGTGTCCTATCCTCCATCCATGGCCACAGTCGTTGTCTTTAGTGTCTGTGCATCCAGCACACTAAACCTGTGTTTGTGGGGGGTTCATGTGTTCATTGTGAGCATATGACCATGTCAGTGTTGCTAGTGCGCCTCATCGGGATGGGAGGGGCTCCCTCTGTCACTACCCATGCTAGCTTCTCTTGCACGAGCAGAGAACTGTCGTCTAGTTCTCTGAGTGATCTGAGGGTTACAGTGAGAGGCTTTCCGCCGTGCCAATCCCCGCGGACCTCTCACTCCACGGCAGCAGTTCCTTTTCCTCCGGGCCATCAGTACTAGTACTATTTGTTGTGGTATTGAAGAAGTACTTGGCTTTAAGTGGAAAGCAAGATAAATTGAAATATTTTTATTTTCTTGCTGATCCAAAAAATGATCCGATCTGTGGTTCAAAAAATGTAATGTGATCTGAACCATGAGATTTGTGGTCTGTTGAAGCACTAATAATAACACATATTGAATCAAACGTTTAACTGCTGTTTTTGAAAATAAATAAATATATAAACATCCGTGCGTACCCTCAGATGAAATCCTGCAGGTGTCCCTGCTGTGCTCTGGAACAGTAAAGATTTGATTGTGTTTTGCCTTTTTTTTTTTTTGACTGTGTTTTGCTTTTTTACAGGTTACATTAGTCTTTTTCTTCTGCAATGCACTTTGGCTGGCGGCAACTTTCTTCCTTCAGGCAATTGGTGAGACAGTCTCCATAAAGATCCCAAAAGTCTATCCCAATGGGACTCTTGCCACAACAGAAATGTTTTTCATAGATCCGATTGCACTGATGTTTCTACTGGGCTTCGCATTATTGCTCGTAATCCAGTTTGTTGCAATGCTTTACCACAGGTAATTAAATCATGATTACTGATAAAGAGACAGATAAATGAATGATAAAAAGACATGAAGTAATGTGCTGTGTTCTTTTTGTTTCAGAGTCTACACAGTAATCCATTTTGTGGCATATTCTGACACAGAATTTAAATCTTATAGGAAGAAGTCACGACGGGTGAGCCAATGGGTCACACACAAAATTATGCCATTTAAAAATTGTTGTTGTTTTTTTTTATTAACCACGTCCACGTTTTAATATGTTGTACAGACCCCGCACTCAAACCATCAACAGGAGACACAGCCAGACAGCCACCACCAAACAATGCCCTGAATATAACTGCTAGTAGCCTATAAACTGTTTTATTTTTAATTCTTGATTATAAATCCTGTGCATAGTAATATATTGCAAACAGAATGTTCTGAATATTTATTTAGTACGTAAACCTGATTGTTTTGTTGTAGTGTAAGACATGCCTGCCAATGAATGATTTTTATTTATTTAATTACATGATATGCCAATTAATAATTAAGTTAATCACAATCACGATTCACAACACATAGTACTGAATATTTTGCAGATAGATATTACAAGAAATGGCACATGAAGTAAATTATGTATTGTTTGTTAGTCAAAACATTACTTCTTTCCATTCCAAATACCACTTTATTGCTTTCTCTCATTCTCGTTAAAAATTTTAATTCTATCTTTGTACACATTTACTGTAGAATGTATTTAAATATATTAAGGAAAATATGCATAATATTGTCCTGTTGCAAGTATGTCTTTGCATTTGCTTTATTAAAAAAGACACCACACACTTGCATTGTATGTGCTTTATTACGAAAGTGGTTTATTAAGGAAGACACCACGCTTGTTGTTTTAAAGCATTTATTAAGAAAATGTTTATAGCATGTATTAGCAAGAGCATAGCTAGAGAACAAATATGTATTAGTAAGAGCTTTCCCAGCAAACATGCCCGTTTGGGGCCGTGTGGGCCCACTGCGGGCAAAAAATCTAGCGCACGGGCAGCCCGCTGTTGGCCCCGATACCGGTGTGAAATGCAGGGCACATGTGGGCCCCACGCTATGTCTACACAAAGCAGAGTGGGCCCCCAATGGGGCCAGCTGTGGGCCCATAAACATGGGTGAAGGGCACAGTGGGGAAAGTGTGGGCATGCTGTAGGGCCAAAAGTATGCCTTGTGAGCGTGCTCTGTGGGTCCTAAACATATTACAAAGTTAGTTTGGGTTGCTAAGTAGCGTAGTGCCTGAAAATATGTACCTAGGGCCTCACTAGACCCCACAGTATGCCCACACTTTTGAGGAAAATGTGGGCATAAACCTGTGAATGGCCATTGTTGCCTTAACAAATAAAATTAGTTTGTGTTTACTTTGTACCTGCAGAATGCCACAATATTACTATTAATGCATACTGTCAATTACACATTGAAAGCAAAAGTAATAAATTAAGAGTCATAAATTTTGAATACTTTCATTTATTCACAGCAACGTAAAAAGGCAGAAAACACTGCTGTTCAAAAGTTTTGGATCGGTAAGATTTGTTAATGTCTTTGAAAGAACTCTACATTTATTTGATCAGAAATACAGGTAAATTATGAAATATTACAATTAAAATGAACTTTTTTCTGTTTCTGTTATGATATTTTAATGTTCCTATGTAAAGCTGAATTTCCAGCAGCCATTACTCCAGTCTTCAGTGTATTAAAGTATGCTAATTTGGCGCTCAAGAAACATTTCTTATCATCAGCGTTCTTGAAAACAGTTGTGCTGCTTCGTATTTTTGAGGAAACTGTGATACATTTCTTCAGGATTCTTTGAATAATGCTTTTAAAAGAGCAGCATTTATTTGAAATAGGATTTTTGTGCATCAACAACATTAACATTAGTATATATAACATTTTTTAGAACAGAAAAATGATCAATTATAACTACATCAGAACGTTAAGTAGATTATAAATCAATCCCCTGAGGGGCCAACAGTACAGCTCTGCCTGATCACTGATCATCTGATTCTTCTGCTGTTTTCTCCATCCCAAGTCTCTCATATTGCAGAGGCATTTTTAATAGTTGTTTCCATTTCATGTACTGTGGCCTGGCTGCTTTTTGTTCCATCACTTAAGTGATAAAGGAAACAACAATTAAAATGTAAATATATATTTAAAAAACATAAACAAAACCAGACTTGACCCAAGTGCAAAGTTCACTCTTTTCCTGACTGTTTTAGAGCATTTCTACCTCAGCAAGTCTCCCAGGGCACCAAAATCTTTTGTGGAACTTTTATTAATGTTAAAAACAAAGATATGCTTTGTTAATGGCAGAGATACAGAGAGACAGAAGTAGTGTTAATGAACAGCATGACTAAATGAGACCATGAGAGAGCTGTGCTTGATTGAGAGTGAGATTAAGGGAGAACAGTGAGTGAAAGAGTAAAAGAATTTATTCACAACATTTTCAAATTTCTATTCTAAAAACGTTTCATATGTTTCATATGTCTCAGTGTTTTTTTGTCAGTGCAATGAAAGTCAGTGGCATCCAATGTTGTTTTCATTGTATGGACAAAAACACTTGAAATGTTCTTCTAAATCCTCCTTTTTGCATTCTACAATAATAAAAAAAATAACACTAACAGGTTTTAACAGTAACAAGTAACAGGTTTGAAACAACAAGAGTGAGTAAATGATGACAACTTTCATTTTTGTGGAAGAAGGGGCAGTTAAAGAAATTACTAATGACTTTAACTTGATGCATGAATATGCAGCTTTAAATAAACTTAAATATACACTGACCAACATTATAAAGGCAACACTTTTGTTTTTGCCCCCATTTTTCATGAGCTGAACTCAAAGATCTAAGACTTTTCTATGTACACAAAAGGCCTATTTCTCTCAAATATTGTTCACAAATCTGTCTAAATCTGTGTTAGTGAGCACTTCTCCTTTGCCGAGATAATCCATCCACCTCACAGGTGTGGTATATCAAAATGCTGATTAGACAGCATGATTATTGCACACGTGTGCCTTAGGCTGGCCACAATAAAAGGCCGCTCTAAAATGTGTAGTTTTATCACACAGCACAATGCCACAGGTGTCGCAAGTTTTGAGGGAGCATGACATTGGCATGCTGACTGCAGTAATGTCTACCAGAGCTGTTGCTACCATAAGCCGTCTCCAAAGGCTTTTCAGAGAATTTGGCAGTATATCCAACCAGCCTCACAACCACAGAACACATTTAACCACACCAGGCCAGGACTTCCGCATCCAGCATCTTCACCTCCAATATCATCTGAGACCAGCTACCTGGACAGCTGCTGCAACAATCGGTTTGCATAACCAAAGAATTTCTGCACAAACTGTCAGAAACCGTCTCAGGGAAGCTCATCTGCATGCTTGTCATCCTCATCGGGGTCTTGACCTGACTGCAATTCATCATCGTAACGACTTGAGTGGGCAAATGCTCACATTCGATGGCGCTTTGGAGAGGTGTTCTCTTCACGGATGAATCCTGGTTTTCACTGTACAGGGCAGATGGCAGACTGCGTGTATGGCGTCGTGTGGATGAGCGGTTTGCTGATGTCAACGTTGTGGATCGAGTGGCCCATGGTGGCGGTGGGGTTATGGTATGGGCAGGCGTATGTTATGGACAACGAACACAGGTGCATTTTATTGATGGCATTTTGAATGCACAGCGATACCGTGACAAGATCCTGAGGCCCATTGTTGTGCCATTCATCCACGACCATCAACTCATGTTGCAGCATGTTGCATGCACGGCCCCGGCCCCAAGGATCTGTACACAATTCCTGGAAGCTGAAAATCCCCCAGGTCTTGCCTGGCCAGCATACTCACCGGACATGTCACCCATTGAGCACGTTTGGGATGTTCTGGATCGGCGTATATGACAGCATGTTCCAGCTTTCCTCTCCATAAGCTTTTATATGTGTTATGATGGTTGTGGTTTTGGCTAATGTTTTTTTCTGCTGAGGGGTGTGTTTTCCCCTTAGGGCTGGGTGAGAATCTCTTAAATTTTAACGATCACATAAAATTGGAGTCAGATTAAACATGGAGCTAGATTAAAATTGAAACTAAATTCTGATAATTTAAGTGAACTTTGCAGAAGCGCTGTGAAAAGGCTGAACATTCATGAAACCTTCAACCAGGCCACTGGACTCCACGTTTGGGCCGGTGGATGGATCCTGGTATGCTTTGATCTTACCCAGAATGTTAATTTTCCAACTCACACTTATGGTCATACCCTTGACTTAGTCTGTACGTCTGGTTTGAATAAAATCTGCATCAGTGGTCAATCTATTCCTAATTCTGATCATAAGCTTATTACATTCGGCTTTGTTAATTCGTCCAACTAAATGTACTAACAACACAACTATTTTTTATCGTCATGTCAATGTCAATGCTTTTGTTGCCTCAGTGTCACACCCATGGACTGTGCGTGTGTGTTTTTCTCCTCACGTGATCCCCGTGACCTAGTTTCTCCCTCTCGTTGATTGATTCATTTCATTCATCAGTTCTAAAGAATTCTGTGCTACTTCCTTAAGGAAATAGTTTATGCCTGTGAGGCCAGTTCAAGAAAAAAGATGTCATGCAACAAATCAGTAAATTAGCCTATTTAAAGAAAATAGATACAGTTTCTTTCAGTGACCTAGACAAACAAAACTAGGTTACAGAACTATCCTATTAGTGTCACGATGTCACGTTAATATACTTGCATACTACATTTATTACATCTCAAGAAATCATTATTTTAAATCGTTTAAGACGTTTGGTATCATTTTAAATGTCTCAGTGCGAGATTTACATTGACTTAAGAACGTCAAATCCGTGGATATGTACATGCTTTTCAAGGGTCCTAAGAGGGTAACTTTAAACGAGGATGATGTGACAACTAATAAAAAAATGTTATCGCCTACAGGCCAGCGATGGGCAAACTTAGCCTATACAGGCCAAAGTCCTTCAGTTTAGCTCCATCCATAATCAAGCACACCTGAACCAGCTAATCACTGTCTTCAGGAAACTATTTGGTCACATACGCTTCCGATGTTGAAACGCTGTGCGCATTTGGCTGCGTTCCTTCATTCGTTTGTATTCTTCACTTTTTGCTGGTTGGACTGCAAAGAATTCATCTGGTTCTTTTGGTCAATAAATCCTCTGCAAACTGGACTCACTTTCTCTGCTTGGATTAATGTAGTTTTGCTGCCAGTGGGAACTTTCTGTAGTTTGCCTGCCACGAGTCCTCTAACTCCTCTATCCCCCATCTATTTGGATTGACTGTGAGGTGAGTTAGCACTCTTGCACAAGCACTGCTTTCCCATGTTATATGCATTGTTCGGCCTACAGGATTTTCAGTATTCACCAGTCAAGTACTTACTGCTATATTCTGTCCATTTGGTCAAATAACAGAATTTTGGATAAACCGAAACGCTTACAGAGTGTCGTCCACTGCGATCGCTTGTCTACATAAATCAGACAAACCCCAATTATACGTCGACTGAAAATATAGGTGCATCGCAAAATCACCTTGCTCTTTCAACTGTCACTCCATCTCAGAGAAGGGCCTCTATCTAAATGAACTACTGACAACAACTTGGATGTGCTATTTCTTACTGAAACCAAACCTGGCAAACACCTAATGACATCACGCATCTTAACCTCCTTACACTGAACAGATATCAATACCTGTCTAAGCCGCGTTCATATGGTAAAGGGGCCGGTCTTGCGGTCATCTAGCGAAACTTTATATCAGTAACTGGATTTTCAGTCCTAAGTCTTTGGAGTTTATGGCTCTGAAAGTTGGCTCGAACTGTCCTCTCATTATTGTCCTAATCTATATACCACCCAAGCAGCCAAGTTATTTTTTCTCAGAACTCTGTAAACTACTAACTACCACGCCTCGTCTCGTGGGAAAAGTGTCTCGTCACACCCCTTGTCAATGTCAATGTTTTTGTTGCCTCAGTGTCACACCATGGACTGTGTGTGTGTGTGTGTGTGTGTTTTTCTCCCTATGTGCTGCCCGTGACACAGTTTCTCTTTCTCGTTAATGGTTTCATTTGATTTACCAGTTCTATAAAAATTCTGTGCTTCTACCTTAAGGAAATAGTTTATGCCTGTGAGGCCAGTTCAGGAACTCTGACAAAAAAGTTTTTCTCCCCACTTGCTGCCCGTGACTCAATTTCTTCCTCTAGTTAATTTTTTTTATTTGCTTCACCAATTCTAAAGAATTCTGTGCTTCCACCTTAAGGAAATATTTTATGCCTGTGACGCCAGCTCAGGAACGCTGACAACAACATTTTTCTCCCCATGTCACCCCCAGGTGACTCCGGTTTCTTCCCTCTGGTTAACTGTTTCCATTTGCTTCAACAATTCTAAAAGAATTCTGATGCTTCCACCTTAAGGAAATAGTTTATGCCTGTAAAGGACCAGCTCAGGGCAGTTGACAACAACATTTTTTTCTCCCCATGTCCTGCCCGTGACTCAGTTTCTTCCTCTAGTTAACTTTTTCATTTGCTTCATCAATTCTAAAGAATTCTGTGCTTCTACCTTAAGGAAATAGTTTATGCCTGTGAGGCCAGTTCAGGAACTCTGACAAAAAAGATGTCATTCAACAAAGCAATAAATTAGCTTATCTAAAGAAAATAGATACAATTTTCTTTGAGTGACCTACAAAACTAAACTAAACTAAACTAAACAAAACTAGGTCTCTGAAAGTTGACTCAGAGTGTCATTTTCACAGCAGTCATTTATATAATAATAATAATAATAATAATAAATATAGCTGCAAGCAGCAATTACCGGGGTTCGAGCAAATAAGGCCTTTAAGACTGTGTGGATTTAAGATGTAGTCCAACGCAAAATATATGGCTAACACACTAAAACACATCTATGATGGAGAATACACTCACAAACACAGAAATTAAATGGTTAAACTGTTATATTAATGTTCACTAAGCACTACACACACACACACACATTTTGTTGCACAAGAGATTTGTGTAATAAATGGTAGGTGACAAAATGTTTAGTGCAAGTCTTTATATATCATTTTCAGGTTTCACTATAATCATAATCTTGTATTGTCAAATATGATACATTTGCATAAATTAAGTGTTAAACTCTGACTAAATGTGATTTGAAATGTTATAACAGTGATTTAGTCTATGCATAAATTGAAATTAATTGAAAAGAAACCATGAAATGCACTGTTCTAGTCTGTTTAATGACGCATTAGTGGTCTTCTACTGCCATCTAGTGGTTATAGTTGCAATTGATGCATTGTTTTGAAGCTTTAGAACTGTTACACTGCCTTTATCAGCCTGATGTCCATAAAATGTATGTTTGTTTAGAATGATATGATGATAATTTTACTTAGGTTTGTGAAGTTTTGTTATCTTTTAGGATTTCTAGACTTTTGGGTACAGTAGATCATGATCTTATTATTAAGTGGTGCTTTTTTTACTGACTAAATGCAAATGTTCAACGTTTTTTTGATAATTGTTTATCTAGAAAGTCCGGAGAATGTTACTGCAGTGGTTTTATGGATTTTGAGCTTAAAACCTAGGTCTAGTTTACAAAAGTTTTTTTTTAAATAATATCAAATATTTAAAGAACAGTTGGATTGACAGCAATGGTCCTGGAGACAAAGTTGTTCAGAATGAGGAGATCTATCAAATGATATGAAGATCTAGAGTTTGTGTGAATATATTTGCATTTTTTAGTAATTTGAGGCCATTTACCATATACAGCTTGTGTTTTTGAAGCCTTTTTAACTGCCACCTATTGTCCGATCTTCATGAAACTTTGCATGCTTTTTAAGAGTCATCTGTCACAGGTTCTCACCAATTTTTGTAAAGTTTAGAGTTTTTGTTTAGGTTTTGTAGGCTTTTGGGTGATTTTGGCCCCCTTCACACCCCTTTTCTATATGACCCCGTTATAGCTAACCGAAGGACAAAATTCAACATTTTTTTGATAATCATTGATCTAGAGAGTCTGGAGAACTGTCCTGCAGTGGTTTGATCGAGACTGAGCGAAAAACCTAGGACTAGTTTGCAAAAAAAAAAGGTTTTTAACATATTTGTGAATATTTAATGAATGGTTTGATTGACAGCAATGGTTCTTGAGGCAAAGTTGTTCTTTATGAGGAGGTCTATCAAATGATATGCATATTGTGTGGATGTGTGAAAGACCACGTGATTACAGAGCCATAAAACTCATGCCAACTAGTGGCCGATTTCTTTCAAAATTCTTACAGACCTTTAGGGCCATGAGTCGAACATGCCCAGTGAGTTTCGTTCCGATCGGCCTCCGTTAACCTTGTCTAATAGGTGCTCAAACTTCATTGGCCGATGGCGGCCATGTTTTTTGAGGTACGCCAATGTCCTCATAGACCCTTATGGCACATTGGACAGAGACACTGCCGATCGGACCAACGATTGCATAGTTATAGTCATTTTTATGTTTTTTCAGGCTTATAGCACCACCAAGTGGCAGAGCTGTGCATTATTTTATTTGACCAAAGATTGAGCTTATACACATGTATACTGAGTTTGGTGAAGATACCTCATTCCATTCAAAAGTTATAGCCAAATGTAGCAATTGGCTAACATTAGCATAGAACGTTTTACCGTTCCTATGCGACCGTGAGTCGAAATTTCCAATAATTATTGATACTCACTTTCCAGAAAATATTTCTGCACTGGTTTGGTTCCGATCAGGCGAAAAACCTAGGACTAGTTCGCAAAAGTAGGTTTCAGACGTAACATCAAAAATGTCAAAAAAGTTAGTTTTTTTGCACTGTAGCGCCCCCTTAAGGCCGACTGGGGCGAGCTTTTGGATCTGAGTAGCGGTCAAGACTACTACGATCTGACCAAGTTTCAGCTCTCTAGGCCTTACGGTTTGGGCTGCACGAGCAGTTTTAGGGAAGAAGAAGAATAATAAAAAAAATCAGGACAATTACAATAGGGTTTCAGCACTACGTGCTCGAACCCCTAATAATAAATTTATTTTGTGTAGCACTTTAAAAAAAATATTTTTCAAAGCACTACAACACAAGCAAGCACAACATTGAAAATTAAAATGCAAAATTTAGCGCTTCCAGCGACGCGTGGTACTGGGGAATTTGAAAACTTATTAACACAGAACAATATAAATCTAAAGTGAAATTTAACATTACATGGACAAAACGACGAATAAAAATACATGTATAATGCTTACCTTTGTCTCAGCAGCACCCGTCTGTCTGTCAGATGACCGTTACAGTTTGAATTTCCAAGTAGCTGTTGTCATCATGTAGTGAAGGCCGTTGGGTCTCATCCTCTGTAGGTTTTATAAAGTGTCCTCAACATAGAATAAAATCAATTACATACAGAATCTATCACGGTGGTATTATCTTCAGTCTTTGGCAATGTACAGAATATCTGCCGCAGGGATATTCAAACTATTACCAACACCAGCATCTATAAAACAGCTATAAAAGGTTAACTTTAGTTAGTGCTGTCTGTCAATCAATTAGAAAAAAAAAAATTCACACATTTTTCTGTTATTAATCATGATTAATCACTTTTATATATTTATATTGTTATAATTTCACACTGAACCTCCAAATTAATGTAGAAACAACATAAAAATACCATATTTTAAATATGTGTTTAATGGCATCTTTTTACTAAGTAGCCTATTATTAATGAAGACTATTAATGAAGACCAGATCACTGATACCAATACTGCTACTGGTGTCTCTATTAAGTGCGTTTTCCTTAAAGTGCATATTGCAGGTTAAAAATGTTTTCCAAATAAACATATATCCTTGTATCAAAATACCATATGAATCGTTAATGCAGGATTTGAAAATGTTTTACAAGACGCAAGGGCACAAATTTAGAAGAAAAAGTGACGATTTCCTTGACAGTTCTCAAAAAGCGCTTTTTTTAACATCAAGTCATATGACGTCACGAGAGGGAGTCGTTTGCCATGGTCTATTGGTTTTCACTAGGAGCGCTCTTGAGTCAGTGTGTTTTCTGTAGTTATTTCTTTATTTCAATTGATTATCGTCATGGTAAATTATTGTGTTTTTGGAGGTTGCCCAAACTCCAACCTGTCAGGATATCGAGTCCACAGGTTTGCTAACAAGAAAAAGGACGGCGCTATCTTCCGTGCCTGCGTGCGTTTGTGCAGCTGAAGAGACGGGCCTTTACTAATGCATTTGCTTAGAAAAATGCGGTGGTGTGTAGTGTTCAATTTACACCGGAGGATTATTGTCCCGGCGATATTATGGAGTTCAACATGGGATGCCGAAGCAGGCTCAGAGCTGGTGCGGTTCCTTCGGTGCACACAGCGCCTTCATCGGGTCCGCCGTCAGCCTGTGGTTCATCCGGATCCGTCAGAGATGCAGCTCGATGAAAACATGAACTGTGCACCGTAAGTCTTGTTTTTTTATTATTAGTAGTAGTATTTTTATAACATGTATTAACTACCAAATCAGTGAACATAATTATTTAATGACGAGACAAAACGAGATATGTATAAGTTTTGTTGTAAAGCACCACGGCTAGCTTGTAAGTATTAGCAATATAATAAAACCGTGTAAAAACGTTACCATTTGAGAAGGCATAACTGGTAAGTTAATCTCAGTTTGTTAATATTGTAACCATCAGGTGTAGTTACAGCTTAGCAACATTGTTTGCACAACTAATTGGTAATTTATTCTCATGTGGTGTGTTTATAAGGCTTTGGGAGACATTGCAAGACATGGCGTTGTGTGAAGATCTGAAGCAGTGCAGGCCAGCTGTTATTAACCACCTCTACTGGACTGCAGCTTCCACTCCTATTGGAGATGCAGATGTGATGGAGGCCAAGTGGAAAAGCATGGTCAGCAATGAATGATAGTGGAATACTGCAGGTCACCAAAGGCTCTACGAGAACGCAGCACTTTCTTGTCTTCCACTACACCTGCTCCCCGTTCCAGAGGATCAACAAGATGAAGCTGTTTGCGTGTATCTAGCACAGCATTCACAATTTAACATGTTAACAACACATTAGTGTGATACCCACACTGAAAGATTGTTAAATGTTTTTAAATGGGTCAGATCGTTTATTTTTGTTTCAGTAGTGTGTTTGGTACATCTACATTTGTTATATATGTGTGTGTGTGTGTGTATTAACAGTTGCAATGTTGTGTTTTGAGTTGGGTATTAACAGTGCTATGAAACAATATTTATGATTTAGTGATGTATAAATAAAACTGAATTGAATTAACCATAAATGCAGATCTGCTTGATATATATGTGATGTGAACTTCATAAACAGGTTTTTATACAGTAAGACAATTTGTGATTATGATTATTGTTTATTGATTGTCACCAAAATGGGGCCATTCAAAACCTTTATAAAGTCACTCTTCCTCTGTAAACTGTCTACTCATGACTGACATAACACATGAAGGTAAGGCTTTCCCACACAAGAATATAATGAAACACAAACGTGTTTATCTCCCTCTCTCTCTTTCCTGCTTTGACGAGAAACCGCTATATCACGTAACGTTAGTGTCGGATATTAACGAGTTTGACGCGCTTGATTAAGGATTATTAGTTTCTTTTACGAGTTAGTATCAATACTCGTAGATGACCAGTATTAGTTTTGCTTTAGCCTGATTACATATCGTTTGCTAACGTGTAACGTTATATCTAAGCTAACACTGGTCTCTCACCAAAACATCTTCCCTGTTCTCCTCACACCACAACCCAATTCGTCTCATCTGACCATTGTTCTGTCTAATCCTGGGCTGTCCCTGCTCTCTTGGCCACATAACAGACTCTTAATTGTATGTGTGGTCCGTCATACGAGTGTAAATAAACATTTAAAATTTCCTCCGCGTCCGAATGATCATTGCGATCCATTGTTTTTCTATTGTTTACATTGACCGCTCTCCCTCTCGTTACGTCACTTCCGGTTTTAGCGGTTTTCAGATGCGGAACTAAAATTCTCTCACAAAAACGACTCCAGAAACTTTAATATCCTATTTTAAAGTATAGTTTCACGAAAATCTAGTTCCTACATTATTTTTCTATACATCAACTCACTGGGGTCGTTAACCTGGAATATGCACTTTAAATTTTCCTCATTTTAATCATAGTCATTCAACATTACAGTAAAAAAGCCATTACAATTAAAAGCCATTATTTTTTTTACATTTAATAGGTTCTGAAATATGTAACAACTTTTAATTTGTGTTTTTAAAACAATCTTCACATAAACTATAAATTCTGTATGCATAAACTATACATTCAAACTACAAAAGTTAATGAGCGACGAGAGCAGTCCAGTGATGATTTCTCTTTTTCTTTTGTTCTTTGATTTACATCAATGACAGACTTCAGCAGGTTTCACTTTAATATCAGCACTCTCTCTTTAAAACCTATTGACGCAGATCTGACACACATTCGATTTTCTCCCAACTCTTACGGTCATTTATATGGAAGCCTGTTTCCGCCATTGAATAAAATATATACAAAAAAAGGTTATTGGAACTTTTTATCTCAGAATTCTGACTTTTTTTCTCAGAATTGTAAGATATAAACTCGCAATTGCAAGTAGTGATGGGAAGTTCGGATCATTTTACCGACTCGGTCCTTTGAGTCTCGTTCAGCAAAATGAACGAATCTTTTTTCGAGTCATTTCGTTCATTACGTTCATTTTAGCAAAATATAATTAAAATGTTACGTTTTACCTCCCTAACACATCTACTGCTTACACAAACGTTGATCACACTACAAACAAAACAAAACTATAATGCTATAAGAAACAGAAAAGATTCATTCATTGTTTATCTGGGTCTTTAGTCTATGATTCGCTCACCTCGCCTCTTATCTGACAAGTTTTCGGGTTTGAGTTGTTCGTTCATCACGTGACAGCCCAATTAGCTAACCAACGCAGTCTGAGCCGGAAAGAGAATTGATTAGTTCATCTCTCGAGTCCTCGGGTTTGAGTCGTTCGTTCATCACGTGACAGCCCTGTAACGTTAACCTATGCAGTCTGAGCCGGAAAGAGAATTGATTAGTTCATCTCTCGAGTCCTCGGGTTTGAGTCGTTCGTTCATCACGTGACATCCCCGTAATGTTAACCTATGCAGCCTGAGCCGGAAAGAGAATTGATTAGTTCATCTCTCGAGTCCTCGGGTTTGAGTCGTTCGTTCATCACGTGACAGCCCTGTAATGTTAACCTATGCAGTCTGAACGAATCACTGAACGAATCACTCCCCGAGGCGACTCGTTCGTCCCGAGTCACATTAAAGATTCGTTCAAAATGAACGAATCGTTCAAGAACGACCCATCACTAATTGCAAGTTATGAAGTCAGAACTGTGAGATAAAAAGTCACAATTGTGAGATATAAAGTGGCAACTGCGAGTCATTAAGTCAGAATTGCGTGATATAAACTCGTTTCCTGTTCCTGAGATTGACCTTCACTGGAGTGTCAAAGACGTGTCCATGGACGGATTGCATATCCTATAGCCTGTAAAAACGAAAAAGATTATAGAGGATTATTTTCAGTGCGTTTTCACTAATAGAGAATTTCAAATTTTATTGGCGGAATCACACAACATAAAGCTTAGTTTCCGCACTGTAGAGAGAACAATATGCAGGAATCAGTTGTAGCAGAGACCCAATAAAACAGATGAGGCTGAAGTGGCACGTTTTATACACCAGCAGCGACAGACATCGCATTATTACAGACAGAGAAACTGTCCGTCAGTTGATGTGACTGACTGGATGGACAAGGAGTTGATCTGCGTGCTCGCGGTCGTCTACGGCAACACGTATAACAGACACGCTATGTTTGGCATATTGACAGATATGATAAGTTAAAGTTAATATCCATAAATGGATGCATCCCTAACAGCACACATATACGTCAGGCCGATGTCGGCAAAATTCCATCGGCACAATGTCGCTCAGGGAGCGTTTGCTAATCGGGAAGATATTGCAGCGACACCTGCATTTGATCGCAAATGCTTTCTGGTCGATGCAGCCGTAAATCCCGGCTGCTCTGCATGTGCGCTCACTGCCGTTTTGCTCATCGTTATTCTAGGACCACCCGCGGCAGCAGCCGCTGGTTTATAATAAAATAACACACACCACTCTCAATAACAGTTGCACATTTATTAATATTTTCAATAAACACACAAATATACCTTTACATTTATCAGATGCTTTTATCAAAGGTGACACAAATGAGAAGCATTTCATTCAATTTGTACTCTTTTAAAGATTAACCAAGGTTTTACCACAGCATTTACGTTAAAAATGGTTTAACTATGACTGTAGCAGTAAAACCATAGTAAGTACAAATTTTACCATGATGTGAAAACTATGGTTACTATAGTCATGGTTACCACAGTTTTACTGTAGTATTACTACAATATAACTACAATAGAACCATGGCATCAAAACCTTGATATAAAAAAACAAAACAAAACAAAAAACTAAACTTGGTACTACACTTATGATTACAGTTTTACTATAGCAAAACCATGGTTAACTGTTGTATAAGTATAAGCACCTTTCCAAATACTACAGGCACTGATGACACAGTTTTACTCCGCTGTCATTGAGTCAGTTCTGTGCTCTTCTATAACTGTCTGGTTTGGGGCAGCCAGCAAATCAGATATAAGACTGCAATGGACTGTTAGGACAGCAGAAAGGATCATTGGTGTGCACCTGCCCAACCTTCAGGACTTGTACATCTCCAGAGTGAAGAAACAGGCAGGAAACATCATCCAAGACCCTTCTCACCCCAGACAAAACCTGTTTGCACTTCTCCCCTCAGGCAGGCGCTATAGATCTCAGAGCACTAGAAAATCTAGGCATAAAAACGGCTTTTTCCCAAATGCCATCTCCAGCTTAAACAGATAAAACATGAATCATTACCTGGGTTCTACAATTCATTTCTGTATTTCTTTCTCCATTTCTAATTATTGTCTCTTTCTGTAGTATTATTATGTAAATACACATGCACATCTCTTATTTATACAGCTGTATATAATGTAAATAATGCACAAATCTGTACATAAATCTTCTGTTCCAGATTCATACACATTATTATTTATTTTAAGTTTTTATTTTATTGAAATGTTTTCCTCTGTTCTCATGTCAGATATGTATGCATGTATGTACCAGGAGCACCTTAAAAAACCACAACAAATTCCTATTGTGTTTGCGCACACTTGATTCCAAATGTGGTTGTAAATGATCCCAGCCGCGGAAGAGGGGTCTTATCTAGCGAAACGATAGGTTATTTTAAATATATATATATATACAATTTAAATACTTTTTATTCTCAAACGCCTGTCTTGTCTCGCTGGCGTTGAACTCTGTGTTTTCTGGCTTAAAACAGGGTATGTCAAAAAACTCATACCGTATTTTTTCCCTCATCTTCAAAAATCATCCTACATCGCTGCAGAAGTACTGACACAGTCTTTGCAAAGTGAACATGCAAAGAAGATCAAACACCCTTAACAAAAAAGGTAAAACAGACAATTTTGAAGTTGAAGGAGAACATGAGATGGTAGTTTTTCGACATACCCCAACTGTCATGAATCAGAAAAAAACAGTCCAGGCAGAGTAAGACAAGATGAGCATTTGGCACTAAAAAGTATATAAATTGTTTTATTTTAATGAAAATAACCGATACGCTAGATAAGACCTTTCTTTCTCGACTGGGATTGTTTACAGCCACATTTGGGATTGTTTGAAGCCGCATTTAAACTGTATTTTGGAAGTTCAAAATCCGGGCACCATATCAGTCCATTATATAAAGAAAAATTCTAAAATGTTTTCCTCAAAAAGGATAATCTCTTTACGACTGAAGCAAGAAAGACATGAACATCTTGGATGACAATGGGGTGAGTACATTATATGTGAATCTTTGTTTTGGAAGTGGACTTCTCCTTTAATCAGATATAACTGTAGTGCAATGTTATGTGATGTGTTACGTTAATACTTGGCTAAATTAGATTGTAATACACATTTTGAAACTGAAAGATTGTGCCTTCCTTATCAGGAAGGCTATTTCAAAGTTAAGGAATAAAATACAAAAACACTCTAGTTTCTTTAGTGGACTTTAATATGTCCTCGCTATTATTAATAGTCCAGAGTTTTGTGACCTCATTATATTACATAGCTACTGTTGCCCCTATTTGTGCTTATTTTGCTGTGCTTATCTGGTTTAATCACAATTAGAATTTTTATAGATCCCTTGGTAAATATATCATTTGCCTTCAGTAGAGGTGGCGTTAGAATCCAGGTGCAGAAGTTTATTGGAAATAACAGCAAACATACACATGAAACAGGCAGAGGGTCAATAACCGGGAAAGCAGTCCAAAACGTAAACGTAATCCGAGCAGCAAGGTGATAACACAGGCAGTGGGTCAAATACCGTGAAGACAGTCAAATCTAGCAAACAATCCGACAGGGGTAATCCGTAAACTCAATAATCCAAAAACAAAGCAAGACAGCAACAGGTAATCCAATAGAGTAATAAAGAACGCTCAGTAAGGCAGGTAAAACTGGCAATACTTCGCAAAGTGTTAAGCACATGGCCAGTCTTTCAATAGTGCCAAACAGGAAGTAGCAGTAGAAGCAGCAGATGGAGCGTGCAGGCAGGCCTAGGGTGAGGGCTCCCTCTGCTGGCTTGGCGTTACAGAATCCCCCCAGGAGCCGACTCCTGGCACTCAAAACAACAACAGTCCAGGTGGGTGGGGGAACAGAGGCAAAACAGGGGTGGGACGGAGGGCCAGGTCCGTGCAGTGGAGGTGGGCCTGGATCGTGGAGCAGGGACAGACAGTGAAGCACTGGAGGACCTGGACCGTGGATCAGTGGCAGACAGTGGAACCTTGGAGGACCAGGGCCGTGGAGCTGTGGCAGACAGTGGAGCCTTGGAGGACCAGGGCCGTGGAGCTGTGGCTGACAGTGGAATATTGGAGGACCTGGGCCGTGGAGCACTGGCAGACAGTGGAACACTGGAGGGCCTGGGCCGTGGTGCAGTAGCAGACCGCGAAACACTGGAGAGTAGGGGTGGGCGATATCTCGATATTTAAAATATATCGAGATATTTTTTAAACTCGATATGAATTTTGACATCGTATATATCGATATAATGTTTATATTTAATTTTCGCCACTTTGCTTGTTTGCCATCTCTGTGCTGTGCTCGCCCCCGCCTTCTTGCTTTTGTTCCCCCTCCCCTCGCCTGTCGTCTCATTCAACATGGCGGCGCCGGCGCCCGCAACCAGCCCGGAGGCTACAGAACTCGTCGCAAAAAAAAGGACAACTGGCTCCATTATATGGAGATACTTTGGTTTTAAGGCGTCGGATGAACAACAGACAGATGTCTACTGCCGTGAATGCCGAAAGTTGGTGCCAACCAAAGCTTCTAGCACCACGAACCTGTTCCACCATTTACAGACAAGGCACAAGCTCGCATACGAGGAGTGCACCAGACTAAGGATCCAGGCTACTAAACCCACTAGCTCTGGCAACACTCCAAACACTACACAGATAACACTCCACAATTCTATAACGCGGAGTGTAGAATATGAAAGAAAGAGCGCAAGGTGGTGTAGCATCACAGAGTCCGTGGCATTTCACATAGCGGTGGACATGGCACCCATTTCCGTCGTTGAACAACGCGGCTTTATACGTATGCTAAAAACACTTGATCCCAGATACAGTTTACCTAGTCGGCATTACCTTTTGAGACAGGAACTCCCGCGACTGTACACTACGGAGAGAGAGCGGCTTGCTGCTGAATTGGAAAAGGTTACTTACTATGCCCTGACTACAGACATGTGGAGCAGCAGGACATGCGAGCCGTACATGTGCGTCACTATACATTATATTTTGGACTGGAAGATTAAAAGCGCATGCCTTCAAACCACTTATTTCCCACAAGATCACACGGGTGAAAATATCGCAGAGGCCCTCAGAGACGTAACAGCAACCTGGATGTTAAATCCAAATGGACCCGTGGCCATTACCACTGACAATGGAGCAAACATCGTCTGCGCAGTCCAAAACAACAACTGGCAGAGGATGCAATGTTTTGGTCACAGACTACATTTGGCGATTGGTGAGTGCAATAGCCTATACCTGGTCTTACATCTGTGTGTGTGTCTGTGTGCACATATAGGTTAGTCTGCTTGGGACTTCCTATGAGTGAAATGTTTGGTTGGGTGGAAGGGGGTGTGGCATTGTTTTTAATGATTGTAAAGCACATTGTTGTTACATTTAATATTAAGTGGTTGTAATAAAATCAAATAATCTGGTCTTTTTAAAAACAACAGTGCATTGCAGAATAATTAAAAAGTACAATGTCAAAATAACTTCATTACAAATTAAAAAGAAACTTCATATATACTTATACAGTCACAAAATGAAGAGATAATTCATGGCTTGAGCTATTAAACTAAATTAAAAATCAATTTATTTCATTTTTGTTTTTACTGTGATACAGGTCATGGAATGCAAGACCCTCGTATCACACGGGCCATTTCTTTGTGTAAGAAATCTGTGAGCGCATTCTCCTACAGCTGTAAAAAGCGGAGGGAGCTGGCCGAAGTGCAGGCACCGATGAATTTACCAGCTCATCAGCTCAGTACGGAGTCGACCACACGGTGGGGATCACGTCTAGAAATGGTAGAACGCGTCCTTGAGCAGGAAAGGGCTCTTGCCAAAGTCCTGTCTGCTGACAAGAAAACAAGATCTCTGGTTCTTACCTGGCAAGACATAGAGGTGCTAGAGGCCATCCAAAGAGCACTGAGGCCCCTGCAGGACTTCACTGATGCTTTGTCAGGCCAGGAGTATGTGACACTCTCATACGTAAGACCTGTGCTCCACCTCTTTAACAGCAGCCTCCTTGCTCCTGAGGAAGGTGACAGTGAGCTAACAAAGTCCAAAAGTCAAACACAACATCCTGACTTACTTAAATGAAAAGTATTCAGAGCCCTCTACCAGTGACTTGCTGGACATTGCTTCCTTTATGGACCCACGGTTTCGGGGGAAATATGTCAGCAGTGGGAAACTGGTTGCATTGAAAGAGAGGGTCATCTGTGAAGCACAGAGTTTGCTAGGTGATCAGGGGAGCTCTGCAGGTGTTGACAAAGCTGTGCCTCAGTCTGCACAAGAGAGTGCCATAGCAGGTCCTGTGCCCCCCATTGCTAAAAAGAAAAAAACACTAGCCAGCTTCTTTGTCCAAGATGCAACCCCTTACCTCATTCACACCTCGCGAGTCCATTGCGAATGAACTGTCAAGCTATTTACAGTCTGTATGTTTGGAGAGTGAGGCAGATCCACTGCAATGGTGGCAGGAACATGAGGTTGCCTATCCAGCACTGAGCACACTAGCAAGAAAGTACCTCTGTGTGCCTGCCACTAGCAGTCCTTCTGAAAGGATCTTCAGCTGCAGTGGAAATATAGTTACTTGTCAAAGGGCTGCACTTAAGCCTGACACAGTAGACAGATTGGTATTCCTTGCTCAAAATATTAAAACGTAAAAGAGTTACACAAACTTGTTTTTTGGCTATTTGTTGATGGCTACAACAGAGTTCATGCAAAGATGAGCTTGAGTTGAGTTGTTTTATTTTTGAATGAAAAGAAGGCAATATGTATTATTTCTTTTATTTTAGTTAAATTATTGTTATTTATGTAATCAGGTTTTTTTTTATCTTAAATGTCAAAGAAGCACTTTGTTCCTATATGCACTGCCTACTTTGAGCTGAGTTGTTTTATTTTTGAATGAAAAGAAGGCAATATGTATTATTTCTTCCTTTATTGTTTTACAATATGTATACAGGGATTTTTAAAAGAAAATTCGCAGAAGCACTTTGTTCTGAACTGCCTACCTCTGAGTTTCAATAAAAAAAGACTTTGGAATTTGGCATATTTGTTTTTGCAGTAGTTTTTGGGGGGTATTTATCCTGTAATGATATCGAGATATACATCGCATATCGAGATACAGCAAAATATATCGAGATATATTTTTTGCTCCATATCGCCCAGCCCTACTGGAGGGCCTGGGCTGTGGAGCAATGGCACAGTTTGAAGCCATGGTGGAGTAGGCAGGGCAGGGAGCCATGGCGAGGCAGGCAGAGTAGACAGAGCAAGGAGCCATGGCGAGGCAGGCAGAGCAGGCATAACAGGGAGCCATTGCAGGCAGGCTGGCATAACAGGGAGCCATTGCAGGGTAGGCTGAGCAGACAGGAGCAGAGATATCCACAGTGGGATTAGTGACATCCATAGCAGAATGGTGTGTTCATGAATGATTTCTTTGGCCGTGGCATGACAGGCAGAGAGTTCATCATGGGACGCCGCCCCCATAGGAGGATCTACAGCTTGCGCTGACACCTCTGGGGGCATGGGCGCAGATGCTTGGGCAGGTGTGGCAGGGAAGTTATAAATGGCCTTCATGGCTGTGACAAGACAGGCAGAGAGTCCTTGGGGGAACGCCGCCCCTTTAGGAGGTTCTACAGCCGGAGCTGCTGCTTCTGGGGGCATTGGCGCAGACTCTTTGACAGAAGAGGCCTCTGGCGTAGACTCGTGGACAGACGAGGCCTCTGGAGCGGTCTCGTGGACAGGCGAGACCTCTGGAGCAGACGTGTGGACAGGTGAGGCCTCTAGAGCAAGTTCGTGGATAGACGAGGCTTTAGGAGCAGACTTGTGGACAGACGAGGCCTCTGGAGCACAGTGTGCAGCCCACACACTGAAAATGGCAACGGCCATTACAGGCAGCACAGTAGATAGTGGGATGTCTGTTGGCCTTGAGGGTGTGGATGCTGTGGACTTGTGGCTTGGGAATGTGGGTTCTGCATGGCTTGGGAGCGTTGGCTCTGCGTGGCTTGGGAGCGTGGGCTCTGCGTGGCTTGGGAGCGTGGGCTCTGCGAGGTCAGCTGATACATGAGGTGGCTTGAGAAGGTCAAAGGGGACCTGGTGAGGTTTTGGTAGGACAACAGTTTCTTGCCTTGACTCAGGGAGGCCTGCAGTGGCCGGACTTGACTCAGGGAGGCCTGCCGTGGCCTGACTTGACTCATGGAGGCCTGCCGTGGCCTGACCTGGTTCATGAGATCAACTGTGGCTGGCAGCTCAGGATAACAGCAAACAGCAGCCCGAAGGCTATAAGAACAAAGCAGCTTGGCTCATGGACGACAGCAGCAACTTGACTTGGCTCATGGAGATCAACTGTGGCGTAACTTGGCTCAGGGAAGACAGCAGCAATTTGAGTTGACTCGTGAAGATCTGCTGTAACTTGGCTTGGTTCATGGAAATTAGCTGTGGTTTGACATAACATAGACAACCCAGCCGCGACTTGGCTTGACTCGTGGGGCACAGCTGCGACTTGGCTTGACTCGTGGGGCACAGCTGTGTCTTGGCTTGACTCGTGGAGAACAACAGCTGTGTCTTGGCTTGACACATGGAGAACAACAGATGTAACTTGACTCGGCTCGGGGGCAGCTGCCGTGACGTGAGGGAGCGCCATTTTAGCCGCCCATACAGCCATTAGGGGTGAGTCCAGCACGTGGGCCATCATGAGGCATGGCTTGGAGACAGCGACCATCTTGTGGAGTGGCTCTGGGATGGCGGCCATCTTGTGAACTGGCTTGGGGAAGGCGGCCATCTTGTGGATTGGCTCTGGAATGGCGTCATTTTGTGAACAGGTTTGGGGATGGCGGCCATCTTGTGGACTGGCTCTGGGAAGGCAGCCATCTTGTGAGCTGGTTGTAGGAGGGTAGTCATGACAGGTGCAGACTCCGGACAGGCAGGAATGGCGTGAGTAGGCCCTGGAGCGGCAGGCGTGGCGTGAGCAGGCCCTGGAGCGGCAGGCGTGGCGTGAGCAGGCCCTGGAGCGGCAGGCGTGGCATGAGCAGGCCCTGGAGCGGCAGGCGTGGCGTGAATAGGCCTTGACTTGGCAGGCATGACGTGAACTGGTTGTGGTCTGGCAGGTGTGGAGTAAACAGGCTGTAACTTGGCAGACGTGACGTTAGCAGACCTAGGCTTGATGGATGCGGCTTGAACAGGTTTTGATTTAGCAGACTTGGTTTGAGGGGGTTCTCGCATGATGGTGACAATACCGGACAGGAAGGTTGGGGTGTGAAGGGTCTCTGGTTTGCTTGACATGACGTGAGCTGGTTGTGGTGTGGTGGTTGCTGCAGGATTGCGGGTCCCTTGTCCGCAATCCCAACAGTGTAAAGTGAGCCGCTTAACCGGAGTGCAAGATCTATGTAACTTTCAAGAGTCCAATGTGGGGTATTGCGTGGCATCAAATATGAAATGTCCTTACATTAGCCAAAACGAAAAAGATCTTTAAGGGATGTATCATTAAAGTTCACCTGATAACACAGTTCACAGAAGTCGGTTACGTAATCCTCTATTGGACGGTTTCCTTGTCGGAGACTGATGAGACGATCTGCTGGGTCCATGGTTGGTCGTGTATTGGTAACTTCTGCTGGATTCATGGGAGGCGAAGTATTCTGTAACGTGGACGCTGAGGTGGCGTTAGAATCCAGGTGCAGAAGTTTATTTGAAATAACAGCAAACATACACATGAAACAGGTAGAGGGTCAATAACCGGGAAAGCATTCCAAAACGTAAACGTAATCTGAGCAGCAAGGTGATAACACAGGCAGTGGGTCAAATACCGTGAAGACAGTCAAATCTAGCAAACAATCCGACAGGGGTAATCCGTAAACTCAATAATCCAAAAACAAAGCAAGACAGCAACAGGTAATCCAATAGAGTAATAAAGAACGCTCAGTAAGGCAGGTAAAACTGGCAATACTTCGCAAAGTGTTAAGCACATGGCCAGTCTTTAAATAGTGCCAAACAGGAAGTAGCAGTAGAAGCAGCAGAGGGAACGTGCAGGCAGTCCTAGGGTGAGGGCTCCCTCTGCTGGCTTGGCGTTACACAGTATCATTTAAATGGTTAGTTCAGCCAAAAATGAAAATTCTATCATTAATTATTCACCCTTGTAGGGTATCAGAGCGAATCAGACAATGGAAGATTCGATCAGAACATTTGGTTGAAACCAAAGAGCCAAATTCCACAAAGAGGCCCAGGACCACATCATAAATCTGTCCAGGATACCCTGGCGCCAGCCAGCCTGAAGTAAGCCTAACCAACCAACTTTCACAGCTTTGAACACCTTGCAACATTAAAACAAAAGAACACAATTATTGATAATCTCAACTCAGAAAGGAGATTGTCAATTTTGGGGCAAGATTAATGGTCAAAGATACAGCACATCAGGACCATCACATGAGGAAACTTTGTTGGGTAGTGCTCCCCCACCCAAGACGAGAACCAGACCGAGTTCCTTCTAAATTCTTTTGTTCCTCGGAACATCCCCCTAGTTCACAAAATGGCAGAGAGACTGTCTTTTTACATAAATACGCACCAAAATGTTGCTTAAAAGGACTTGAATGAACATTAGACCATTGCATAACTCCCTACTATGTATGTTACCCACACATTTGTCTATTATGTTCTAATCACTCGTTGTGTATGTCCTTTCGAATAGCTTAAGGGCTTATATTCATGTTTGGTGTGTATGAGTTTGAAATTTCACACAGTTGCCGTGAGTCAGCTGTATTTTATTTAAATGTATTTGGATTGAGACGAAAAGAAGAAAAGTTTATCTCTTATGTAACTTTAGATTGTTCGGATGTTTACAACACCGATGCCGATGCCGTCGTGTTGGCTCACGTTCGCAATCACGCTTTAGATTTCACGTTCAGAGCGCCATCCCTGGAACATTTTAGACCTTACATTGAGGGCCTTCACGTAACCATTTCTACAGACCACGATAGCCTGAGGTGGTTGATGAATCGTCCCAACTCTTCTGGACGACTGGCGAGATGGTCCTTGCGCCTACAGGATTTTGATTTTAGCATCGTCCACAAGCCAGGTGTTCAGAATAATGTTCTAGACACTCTTTCATGCAGCCCACTGCCACATAGTGTGGGTCCCATTGACATTCTGCCAATGCATGTGGTTTGGATCTGCACAGTCTCTCCTTGGTCGAGATCACTGACAGATCTCGGTGTGACAAAAAATCTGGCCAGGTTGAAACAAAGGTTCTTTTGGCCAAAAATGGCAGTGGACACAAAAAGACATGTTATTTCATGCCCTTTGTGTCAGTTAACTAAACCGAGCCAAAAAAAACCTGCAGACCTAATGGTTCTGATCAAACTACTAAAGCCCTGGGAATACACGGGAATAGATTTTGTGGGTCCGCTTCCTCATGTTCAGAATGCAAATGAATATTTGTTTGTTTTTGTTGACTACTTCTCAAAGTGGGTGGAAGTGAGTGCAGTGCAGTCGGCAACAGCTCAGAAAGTAAATTCCTTAGTGAGATCATGGCACACCCACTTATCTTCTTTTGGATCAGGGCACACCTTTTGTTAGCAAGCTCTTTGAACGTGATCGCTGCCCTTAGTACTGAACACCAGTTGACAACAGAGTACCACCCATAAACTAACGCAACTGAGACAGTGAACTGCACATTGAAGACGTAATCTGTGCATATGTGAGGGACAAGCACACTTCGTGGGACAAGTATCTTTCGCAAATCTGTTTCGCTCTTTGTAATGCGCCGCATGAGAGCACTGGTCACTCACCAGCAATGTTGTTACATGGTCGTTAGTTGGAGACGCCGCTTGATTTGATAACACAACCAAATGCTACACTCCGAAAAATGAATCATGGCATAGTTTAAAATTATGTATTCACATCCTTTTGATTTTATTTAAATAATATATATATATATATATATATATTTTCAAATTATATGTAGTCAAAATGCTTAGAATCAATGAAAATGTGTTAACTGTGAAAACTATTCGATTTAATCTGTTAAATGTTATGTGTATGGTATAAATACAAGTAGCTGTGAAACAAGCCAGATCCAATTAGTTAAGCATTAAGAGATTTGATCGTATGTGATTTCCCAGAAATTGAATCGTTTAGAACCGGTAGTCGATCCACTCTGGTCGTTGGTGGTATTGCACACCTACAAAAACCAGTAACGGAAGAAACAGCATTCACATCTCTTCGACATCGTGACCAGATTGCAAGGTAAATTACATCTATATCCGTCCCATCTATTTTGACAGCTACATGTGTATGCAAAATGTGGTATTAGTGCTGTTGATATTGTATTATGCTACCATCAGTGTCACTAGCGCTAACGTCCACATGGTGCTAAGTGCTAATAAAAACTAATTTCAACTGCTTAACTTTTTCAGAATTACACGTATTACGAAAACATTTTACTAATTATTTTTTTGTTTATATATATTTCCATATTTTACTAACAAAAAAGTTTTCTGAGAAATGACAGCAAACAGTGGTGTTACGTGTGAGGTAGCTGTTTAAATATTACAATTGCTAGATGTCATTAAACAATTACAAAACAAATGTAGCAATGTTACTCCATGACACATTGTGCCATGTGAATGTAAATCTGATGTCACGCAGATCACGAATCCTTACATGTTTGGGCACCACCGCCATTTTAGAAGGATCTCGATGCATAAAGCATTTAAATGTTAATGAAAAAAATATGCACTAGCAGGACAAACTGAATCCTAACACCAAACAACGGTATTTGGACAAATTAAAGACAATATTAGCTATGTACATCCACAAGCTGACCAGAAATGGATTACAAATCCTGAAACACTACCTCCACTGACACTGTAAACTGTCCTGTATATCATAAACATTCTTGATTTATAACTTGGTGGTGCATAAACTGCGTTTAAATCCTAGACGTCTGCTTTACATTGTTACATGTTTTTACAATAACAAACATCTGTTTTGTAATTAATAGTTTCCTTAATGTTCACTTGAGATACTTTAAAGAAAGCATTTCTAAAATGTTTTACATGCCTTGCTTCTATTATGCGTAAAGCAACTTTATATATATATATATATATATATAGATATATATAGATAGATATATGTATATGTATCTTCTTATACATCATTTGAACATTTTCCCAATTGTCAGTAATTTCATCCACATTTTTATTTATTCAAAAGCAAAGGTTTAATGAGCAGTAAGCTGCATATTTTTTTTTATTATTATTATTAATTGCCTTGCAGGTAGCAACATTAAATTTTCACCTTAAATCTGCTAGTTAATTTGATAATCATTGAAATGAAAACATAACATGTAAAATGAAATATGGGTAAAATAAGAAACACTACATACATGCTTGCATACATGTGGTTCCAAACCTGCATGACAGCTTCTGTTTAAAAAAACAAACAACATTCTTAAAAATATCTGTGTTCAGTAGAAGAAAGTCTTACAAGTTTGAAACCACATGTGTAAATAAAAGTTTATTTTTAGTTTGAACTATTTTTAGTAGTTCTTTTAATATAATCAATCAATGTATTATAATGTTAATCATTATTAGTAGCAGAAATTGTATTTATAGTACAGAAACAATAATTTTAAAATAAAAAATAATAATTTTGTTGTGTCTTCACAGACATGTGAATGTGGCCTTTTAAAGTGTGTGACATTTCATTATCTACATGTACTGCATGTTACCTAAAGGTAAGTTACCTTATACCTGATAATCACTGAAATGAAAATATAATAAAACACAACATAACATGTAAAATGAAATATGGATAAAATAAGCAACACTACATACATACATGCATGCATACACGTGGTTCCAAACCTTTATGACAGCTTCTGTTTAAGATACATTCTTAAAAATATCTGTTGTGTTCAGTAGAAGAAAGTCTTACAAGTTTGAAAGAACATGAGTGTGAATAAGTTTATTTTTAATTTGAAGTATCCTTCAATGCGTTATAATGCTAATCATTGATATTGATTTACAGTACAGTAAACATTTTGTAGTTACAGTAAAAACAAGCCTAAAAATGATATACTTTTAATATATTAACTGATATTCTGTCTTTTGTCTACACAGATGTGTGAAAGTGGCCTTGTAAAGTTTGTGACATTTCATTATCTACATGTACTGCAGGTATCCTTGTCTATACAGATTGTAGAATGTAGTTACAGTAAAACAAGTCTAAATTATTTTTAACTAACCGATATTTTACTTCTGGTTTTGTTTACAGATATGTGAATGTGGCCTTGTAAAGTATGCGACACTTCATTTTCTTCCTGGTACGAGTTGCTAAAACATTTTAGGCTGAAGCATATCCGCTACAGTCGCAACTGCAGGTATCCCTGTCCATATGTGTACTGTCCTTGCACATTCAAAATGTGGAAGAACCACACATACCAAACACACAGGAAGTCAACAACAACAACAACAACACATATTCAGTTAACTACATTCTTTTGTCAGGCATGTGTATTTAAGGAATTGTCAACTGAGACGGAATACTTTGCTCATGTAAATCATCACCTTAAGCAGTATGAAACCAAATACTTGAATATACATAAATTTAGCTATAAATCAATATGACGTTATAAAATACATATTTTAAAACACTTAATTTCCCTGTGAAAAGCAACCTCTACATCAGCACTGCATAGCAGTTGAGATCTGTGAGAAATATTTATGTTGGTTTAGCGCATACAGCTATAAAATACATATTTTAAATGAGCCAAACCACTTAGTACTTACGTTTCCCTGTTAAAAATGACCTCCGTGTCAACACTGCATAGCAATTCAAACCTGTGAGAAACGCTTAGGCTTGTTTAGGCACGCGCTGCATAACGTTATAAATATAGTCATAAAGTAATATTATCTTTTAAAACACATATCGCAATTGAGGTAAAATACTTACTTTTGGTGTTTCCTTGATAAAACCAACTGCCCTGTCTGCTCCGCATCGCGAGTTAAAGGAAATAACGTTATCTCTTTGAGAAAAAGTTTAGGAGTAACGTTAATTGCACAGTGCTCTCGTCTGTTCCGCATCACGAGTGGAAAAAATGTCTTTGAGAAAAGTTTAGCGGCATACAGCACATTAATATCGTTATAAAATGATATATTACAAAACACATTTTGTGCGTAACATTAAACACTTTATTTCGTTGTTTCCTGTCCTCGTATGCTCCGCATCGTGAGGAAAGAAAATGGCGTCTGTGAAAAATATTTCAAATGGGTGAGGCGCACACACGAGCAAATGTCCCTGATGTGACTAATAAGGATGTAAGGCCATATTTATACCGGTCAGAGGGCTCTGTTTACACTAGCTAGTGTTAATCCTCTAAAATTCAACACCACAAGTTTAAATTTTTACTCTTTAAGATCTAAAATTTTAAAGATTTAAAATCTTTAAGTCTTTAACACCAGGATTTTAACACTGCGATTTTGCTAAGACATGGTCAGTGTACCTTCAAGTTTTTTTTTTTTACAATGTATATTGTATGACAATCAATTCAGGCTTTTTTTTCTTAACTGCTTTCATGACTATCTATATGATCAAATAGTTTCATAACTCTGTGAAAACAAGTTGCATAACTGTGTAAACTGTAAAAAAAGGTCATCCACATGTTTGTACATGTTCTTTATCATATATGGCTCATTCAAAGTGTTATTACAGATATGTACATATAAAACGATTGTTAATATATGTGAACATATATGTTCATATATGGCCATATATCACATTTCTATATAATATAGCTTTAGAAATGGTAAACATGGTGTAGAAATAACACTGAAAAAGAACTGATTAAGAACTATAAGGCATTAATAAACTTTTTTCGTACACATATTTACACATGAAGAACAATTTAAAATAAGCTTTATATTTTGTTTATTTTTTAAGTATTTAACTATTTTAGACATATGTGAATGTATTACATGTAGGGGTGTAATTTCTGTGAATTTATTAACATACTATATAAGGACTGTGTAACATGGACGCTGAGGCAGCGTTAGAATCCAGATGCAGAAGTTTATTAAAAACAACAGCAAACATACACGATAAACCAGGCAGAGGGTCAATAACCGGAACAGCAGTCCAAAAACGTAAACGTAATCCAAGCAGCAAAGTGAATACACAGGCAGTGGGTCAAAAGCCGTGAAGTCAGTCCAATCTAGCAAACAATCCGACAGGGGTAATCCGTAAACTCAAGAATCCAAAACCAAAGCAAGACAGCAACAGGTAATCCAACAGAGTAATAAAGAACGCTCGGTAAGGCAGGTGAAACTGGCAATACTTCACGAAGTCATGAGCACATGGTCAGTCTTTAAATAGTGCCAAACAGGAAGTAGCAGTAGAAGCAGCAGAGGGAGCGTGCAGGCAGTCCTAGAGTGAGGGCTCCCTCTGCTGGCTTGGCGTTACAGACTGTGGCTTATCATGGTGTTTGTGATGCTTAATATGTTTTTATGGATAGGCATAAAAATGCAGTGATTGTAAACAAATGTTAAGAAATAGGTGTGCTAATACCATAGACTGTAAAAAATATGGATGTAGTGTCCGTGACGTCACCCGTAGGTTTCTGAAGAGCATTTCTGAAGCTCTTAGTGGGCGGGAGTCGGACGTCACCATCTTGGAATCGCGTCACTGCACGTCACTCGATAATCGAAAATGGGCAAAGAGGCGGGACCCGGATGGAGCTGGTTGCTGAAACCACGCCCACCTAGTGCGACGGTGGTGACAGTAGCGACAATCCACCTGTCACTCAAGTGGCCACGCCCTAAATTATGCAGAACTTTAAGGCTTAATATAATTTAAACAGATGAGTTATAAAAAAATTCACCCCCTCACAGTTGACATGAAGGGCAAAATTAGCTATATAGACCAAAACCACTTTTTGTACCAGGCTGTAAACATATTTTTTTCTGCTGTAAAGTTGGGCATTTTAACATGGGGAGTCTATGGGATTGACTCCCTTTTGCAGCCAGTCTCTAGCGGCCAGTCGGTGAATTGCAGTTTTAGTCACTTCTGTGTTGGCTTCAAGAGGGAGACCAGGAGGTTGCTGCTTGGCTAATATACAGCACAAGAATTTTCAATGAGATATGACCCACTAGGGGCCACTTTTTGCTTGATTTCTGCCATGCCAAATATGTTTACATATAGTTTGAGAATGCTTAACAACAGATAATTTATGGGATGTGCAGGTTGTGCGGTGACACATAACTATTTCTACAATCTATTTCTATATTTCCTACATATATGTTCACAGCTATATTAGGGCTATAAGTGGTCCGAAATAAACATGCTTAGGTTAAATGTTAACTAAATTAGGTGGACATAATAAATCCGACGGACCAAACAATGACCAATTTTCAATGACGATTTTTGGGCCAAATTTGGACTACATCCGACAGACCAAACAACAAACAATTTTCAACGTTGATTTTTGGGCTAAAAGAAGTCCATGATGGGCCGACTTGATTTAGCCCAAAAACGACATCCAAATGACGTCTGGTGCTGGGTGGGATTAGTTTCAGCTCGTCAACGTCTCGTCTTCATCACAAAAAAAATTCGTTAGTGAATATTTTTTGTCATTTTCTTCGTTGACGAAATTAACACTGCTGGGCATTTGACTTGAAATACAAAAATTATTTCAATTTTCTAAGTATTTTCTCAACATTGCATCAACCCAACAAACACAGAACGTTGCTACAACGTAGCCAACCTTTTAGCAATGTTGTAACAATGGCTAAATGGTTGTTGGTTCTACGTTGTGTTGTTATGGTTGTTACTGCGTTGTTTCTGTCACAATGTTGCCATTCAACCATGGATCGCTTAATGTTGTGTTTAGGCTGTCTGGACAACCACTGTACAATGTGTAATCGTCACTGTTCTGAAGCGCATTTTAAAATTGAACAGATTGTTGGGCCATTATTCTTCTTCAAGCCAGGATATGTGAGTAATGCTTTTGGTTTTTCTCAGATAAATATGTAAATATCCAAATGAAACCTACAATTTTTGTGTCCAATGTGAGATTTATTTGTTCTGTTAATAATCTGAATGGATAGAATAACTGACAGTTCACATACTGAGTGTTAGTTTGCGATCGGGTTTGGTGTAATGCTAACTATATTTCTTTCAGTATTCAGATATCGTTACTGATATTTAGGAAAAAGAGTTAAACATGTTCTGGTCATGTAAATGATAAAGTGTCTTAATATTACGCCAACAGTTATAAGCCATAATGAAGCTATGAAAGGTGATTGACATTTCAGCACAACAGACCGCAACATAAGTGCATTCAGTCTAGTCAACAAATAATATCTGTTACCTATTGGCCAATAAATTCTTAGATTTAACTCCCCAGTGTTTTTGTTAAACATGTAAAAGAAATTTCAGCACAGATACATTTTCACTTGCCTACATTTGAGCACTCTGACTGGAGGATCACTGATTGCGTTCACGTTCTGATTTCAGCAAATCAGTTTGAGCCAAGGCAGACAATGTGATTAAAATTCATTAACCAAGCATCAGATCTTATTGTGCTTTTATTTTGATATTAGGCATCAGTTTAGCATATAGATAGATAGATTAGTATGTATAGGATATCTATATATGTGTGTATTAGAACACATTAAAGAATTTACTGCCAATGGTAGTTCTACTGCCTAGGTTTGCATAGAGTGTTGGTTAAGTTTTTTGTTTTTTTGGGGGGGAAATGCATGTGAAAGGAACAGACAGAGAGAGAGAGAGAGTATATGAAGGTTTGCAAAACTTGTCTTTAAAATGTTTGTCTGGTGTCATAACTCATTGTCTTTGTTTCTCCTCCAGGACTGTGAAAGTGAAGAAGCCGAGTCTGGGATTGCACAGACAACAGTGGGTATCAATGTTATTCGAGGCAAGGGTGCTAATCCCGGAGACGTTGGTGTGGTTCTCCAAGGTTTGGCAGTCCTCCAAAACCTGCAGAGCATCACACATGGATGTGCTATGCTTCTGGGACTCATTTATGCCCTTAATCTTAATTACCCAAAAGACCTCAAGTGCACATTTGAAGCATTTCAGAAAATTCTCACGGAACTGGATTCAGCCAAGCTTTCACCAATAGACTTTTGAGACTTTTATTGCACATGCAGAGTATCTGGATTTCTGGCAATTTTCTAACTTTTAAAGTTTTGAAGTTCCTGTATGATTATAAATGTGTTTATGTATGCCCAACATGTAAACATGCTTGCCCTAACATCATGCCCTAACCAATCAAGCAACTTTCTGTCTGTATTGTTGCAAAAAATTGCATGTAATAGATTTGTAAAACTGTCAGTGTGATAAGAACTGTGTTGCAAAACAGTATAAAACAGTTTTAAGGAATTATTTATTTGTATTATTATTATTATTTTGAATATACCTTTGATACTATGGTGGTGCAAAACCAGACTAGCACCATTTCATTTCAAATAAATATGTCACAGATTTGTCAAAATGTTAGTATAAGTAATACTGTTGTTATTGGCTCATATGTAACTTGATTTTTCTGTCTAAACAAGTGTCTAAAGACATTGATTAAGGGTCTGGGTCTGGGTCATTGCGCGCTGAGACAAAGAAAGGTCCCTAGAATTACGTCTGACTGGACAGTAAATAGGTGGACTAACCCCTACCATACACAAAGGCTTGACTTGTATTAAGTACGAAAGATGAAGTTTCAGTGTTACTAGAATGTTAACTGTTCTGCGTATATGTTCTTGGTACAAGTTCATTATTTGCATCTGAAAAATGTGTGCATTCCACTTTTGTGTTTCTGTCACACTTTCATTTTTTTGTTTTTTTCAAACTAATGTGCACAGGTACTAACACGTATGTTTGTACTGTTTGTGCATTATCTATTCCTCTGCCATTTAACTTTTCAAGTCATGTAAGAAGGGTTGTTAAGTGGAAGTGTTTCTTTTGCTGTGTATGGCTGAGGGCAGCTTTTTTTTTGGCCGGGGGGAAATCTGTAACGAGTGAAAATGTTGTAGCTCCTTTAAGAGCAGAGCTCCAGTCTGCAAACAGTCTGCAGCCACATACGCCGATGGTTTTACTTTTAATTTCTGTTGCTCATTTAAGTTATCTTCTTTTAATAAGTAACACTGTTGCCAGAAGAATAAAGCTCAAGTTGTGGAATGCGACCTGTGTGCGGTTTGGCTGATTTCTGCTGCAACGTGAGTTAGATGAGCTATCCTTTTAGATGAGCTATCCTACTTTTAAAACTTTATAACTCATTTAAGAGTACATTTACGAGGTAATTAAGTCGCCCAAACCGGAATTTTGTCATAATTGTTTGTATTTTTGTCCGTTGAAGCATGCAGCGATCTGTCTGAACCCGCTCACTCAGCGTATGTGTACAGCCAACGCACAGACTTTCAACTTTTCGTCCATTGTTTGTGCCATTTCTCGCCATATGTTATGACTGATAACACGATCTTTATACTTGGTTAAACTAGGGTTGTTTACTCATAACAATAATCTCATAACTCCCTCACACAAGCGCTTGTCAACGCTGCCATCAATAGAGAATGGGAACGTGACGTCAGCAATGCACGGATTGGTCCAGACAAATGAAAATACCCGAGGTCACAGTGGCACTAGTGCTTGTGCTCTTCCTGCACGCATGTCTACTGTCCTCTATAACGCATGCGCAAAGGAGCCACGTTTTTAATCGGGTTGGTTTTTTGTTTTGTTTTTTGGAAAAATTACTTTATAACAAGTACACAACTATAATAATATCAAAAACAATAGAGGACAAAATATCAAAAATAATACAAGGAAGAAAGTAAAACAAATAACTAAAATAAAAACTAACAAATAAATAAATAACATAAACCAGAAGGGGAAAACAAGGTTAGACACTGAAAGCAATTTTTGACTTTTGAATGATTTTTTATTATGCCCATCAAAGACAAAACATAAGAATTACAATCAACCAGGAAAATTGACAGTAGTGGGTTCTTTTCCAAAAATGTACATTTGTGGATAAAAAATTTGCCAAGACTAATAAAAAGATTAACAATATATTGAATACGGGAGTTAGAGTTATAATGAAAGAAAATATCAAACTCTAAAATTTGTTTTCACACATTCACAAAACGATGTACAATTGTCTCTTCTATATCACAGAAGGTAGCCACATTTTCGACCTTTCCATTGAAAACAAAGAAATTAAGTTGTAATTAATTGCATTTACATAATGTTATTTAATTTTTTGGGGGGCATTTTCACATTTATTTTAACTGGACAGTATAGCACTGACAGGAAACGAAGTGGGAGAGAGATAGAGGGGTGGGATTGGAAAAGGTTCATGAGCCGGGATTTGAACTCGGGACGCACGGAGCGCAATAGCGCTACATGTCGGTGCGCTGCTGTGACCGGGTCAATGATGGAGCCGTAGGCGGAGGATCCATATGCGACAGTTTATTGAAAGGCGAAGTCAAACAGGCGAGGGTCAAACAACAACAATCAGAGCAATGAAGGAAATCCACAAACAACAACGATAATCCAGGCAAAGGCTCAAAAGGCAGGCAGCAGGAATCACAGGGAGAAATAAGCAGTTCGGTCGGCAACGGGAAGGCAATAATACACGGGAAAAACGCTCAGAGTTGTTAGTAAGACTATACAAAACTTCGCGAGGGAAAACCCGCGAAGCGAGTCTATAAATGGCCGCCAGAGGGAAGTGAACCGGGAGAGACCCGGAACCGGAAGAGAAGTCCCAGGTACGGGATGACGGGAAATGTAGTTAAAAGTCCGGGGAGGGTTCCCGCTGGCGGCGGGCAGAGGGAGCCACAGAGACCGCATCGGTGACAGAGCCCCCCCCCTGCGAGCGACTCCTGGCGCGAGGAGGTGCCCGACGCCGGGGTCTACCCCTTCTTCGGGGAGCTGGCCGATCTGGGTGGTGGGCGTGGAATTCGATGGTGAGAGCCGGGTCTAGTATATCCCCGGCAGCGACCCAAGATCTTTCTTCGGGGCCGAAGCCCTCCCAATCGACCAAGTACTGTAGGTGACCTCTCCGGCGCCGGGAGTCCAGGATGGTGTTAACACGATACACCTCCTCGCCATCAATGAGGACGGGGGGAGGTCCCTGGGGAGCGGTCTCGTCTAGGTTCTCCTCTCCTTCCGGAGCGCCAGCGGGCTTCAACAGAGAAACATGAAAGGTGGGTGAGATACGGTATTCTCTGGGTAGTTCGAGACGATATGACACTGGAGTAATTTGTCTAGTGATCTTAAATGGACCCACGTACCTGGGACACAGTTTTTTGCAGGGGAGGCGGAGCCGCAGGTCCCGGGTCGACAGCCATACCCACTGGCCGGGCTCGTAGGGGGGACTGGGACGGCGTCGACGGTTGGCCTGTTCCTGAGTGCGGCGGATGGCTCCCTGTAGATGGACGTGGGAACGGTTCCAGGTCTCCTCACTGCGTTGGAACCAGGAGTTGACTGCTGGGAGATTGGATGGCTCCCCTGACCAGGGGAATAAGGGAGGCTGGAATCCTAGGATACATTGGAAGGGGGTGAGATTAGTGGCAGGTTTATACAGAGAATTCTGGGCATACTCGGCCCAGAATAGGTACCGGCTCCAGTCCTCCTGGTGGTCCTGACAGTACGAGCGGAGGAAGCGAGTCAACTCCTGGTTCAGTCTCTCTGCCTGTCCGTTGGCCTGTGGATGGTACCCCGAGGTAAGGCTTACGTTAACTCCCAGAAGGCGGAAGAACCCAGACCAGAGTCGAGAGGTGAACTGGGGACCTCGGTCGGTCACAATGTCCTCGGGAAGGCCGTAGAATCTGAACACCCAGTTGCAAAGGAGCTCGGCCGTCTCCATGGCCGTAGGAAGCTTCGGGAGGGGTATGAAGCGGCAGCCCTTGGAGAAGCGATCTACAATGGAGAGGATGGTGGTGTGTCCGTTGGACAGTGGCAGATCGGTGATGAAGTCCATAGCGATATGAGACCACGGGCGCTGGGGTACAGGCAAAGGTTGAAGCAGTCCGGCGGGTAGACGGCGTGGGACCTTGGCAGTGTTACAAACGGTACAGTCTCTAATGAATTTGATGGTGTCCTGGCGCATGGTAGCCCACCAGAATCTGTTACCAAGTAGACGCAGGGTAGCTTCGATCCCGGGATGCCCCGAACTGGGCGATGAGTGAACTTCGGCAAGGACTCGTGGTCGGAGGCGTAGAGGAACATAAGTGAGGTCTGTTGGGCAGTCCGCAGGAGAGGGGTCCTGGACCTGGGCCTCAGTAATCTCCGTCATGATGTCCCAGGATACGGGTGCCACTATGATGGTGGTAGGTAGGACCGACTCTGATGACGTTATGGGCTGCCCGGGCTCGTAGATGCGTGAGAGTGCGTCCGCCTTGGTGTTTTGTGTGCCTGGTCGATAAGAGACTTGGAACTGAAAACGGGTGAAAAACAGAGACCATCTTGCCTGACGATGGTTGAGTACCTTGGCCGACCGAAGGTATTCCAGGTTCTTATGGTCAGTAAGAACGGTGAAAGGGTGTTTAGAACCCTCCAGCCAGTGTCGCCACTCCTCCAATGCCAGCTTGATGGCCAGTAGCTCACGATTACCCACGTCGAAGTTTCTTTCAGCGGGGCTTAATTTGTGTGAGTAGTAGGCGCATGGAAACATCTTGGCCGGATCTCCCTGTCGTTGTGACAACACTGCCCCTACGCCGCTACTGGAGGCATCTACCTCCACAATAAAGGGTTTCTCAGGGTCTGGGTGGTGAAGAATGGGTGCGGTGGTGAATCTTCGACGCAGGTCGTCAAAGGCCTGGAGGGCTGGCTGGGACCAGGTGAGACGAGAAGCACCTTTCTTAACCATGGCGGTAAGAGGAGCGGCCACGGAACTGTAATGGCGTATGAACCGTCGATAAAAGTTAGCAAAGCCGAGGAAGCGCTGCAGTTCTCTGAGGGTGTTGGGGCGAGGCCACTTCGAGACTGCATTCACCTTCTTCTCGTCCATGGCAACGCCCTCAGCGCTAATGATATATCCGAGGAAGGAGATTCTGTCACGGTGAAACTCACACTTCTCCTCCTTAGCGTAGAGCTGGTGGGCGATTAAGCGCTGGAGGACTGATCGGACGTGTCTGACATGCTCGGTGAGGGAGTTGGAGAAGATCAAGATGTCGTCTATATAAACAATCACCCAGCGGTTGAGCATGTCTCGGAAGACCTCATTAATGAACGCCTGGAAGTACGAAGGGCTATTGGCTAGGCCGAAGGGCATGACCCTGTACTCGTAGTGCCCTGAGGTGGTGGAGAACGCCGTCTTCCACTCATCACCTGCCCGGATCCTGATCAGGTTATAAGCTGAGCGTAAATCCAGCTTGGTGAAAATTCTGGCAGATCGCAGCTGTTCCAGGGCTGAAGGGACGAGTGGCAGGGGGTAGCGGTATTTGATGGTCACTTCATTCAGGCCACGATAGTCAATGCAAGGACGGAGGCCTCCGTCTTTCTTCTTCACGAAGAAGAAACCCGCTGAGGCTGGTGAAGCGGAGGGAGTGATGAAGCCTTTGGTCAGTTCCTCCTGGATGTATGTGTTCATAGCCTCCGACTCGGCCCTGGACAAAGGGAACACACGTCCCCGGGGTGGAGTGGCTCCAGGGACGAGGTCGATGGCGCAGTCTCCTGGCCGGTGTGGAGGTAGCTGAGTGGCTTTGGAACGGCAGAAGGCCTCGAGTAGATCATGGTAGTCCGAAGGGATCGCGCTGGGGCTGGTGAGAGGCTCCGACCTGTCTGGTGAATGAGCTGTGGGTTGTAGGCAGTGCTGCTGGCAGTGAGGTGACCAACGGGTGATAGTGCAAGAGGCCCAGGAGATGGAGGGTTCATGTTGATTCAGCCAGGGATAGCCCAGGATGATGGGCGACTGCGGTGATGTGATGATGAAGAATCGTGTGGTTTCCTGGTGTGACGGTTGAATCAGCAGGGTGAGGTCGGCAGTGGTGTGGAGGATTCGTCCGGGACCTAGCGGTCGCCCGTCGAGGGCGGCCACTGCCACATGAGGGGAACAAGGGAGAGTGGGTAGATGGTTAGCATTCACGAACTCTGCGTCTATGAAATTTCCCGCCGCGCCAGAGTCAATTAAAGCAGAAGTCTCAATAACAGAATTATCCCATCCGATTTTAACGGGTATAACACAGGTATTAGTGAGTGACCTGGGTTGACTCACCGAGGTGGGTTGGCGCGGTGGACGGGTGGGGCAGTTGGCCCGGACGTGACCTGCCAGTCCGCAGTACAGGCAGAGATTACCACGAAGCCTTCGCTCCCTCTCCTCTAGGGTTAATTTCGTTGCCCCCAGCTGCATCGGTTCGGGAGGAGCTTCGGCGTTGGGTGACTGCTGTGGTACCGGAACCGGTAAGCGGCCTGGCTTGCGGGCCCTCATGATGTTGTCCACCCGGATGGAGAGATCAATGTATTCCTCCAGAGAAAGATTCTCGTCGCGACATGCTAATTCAACTTGAAGATCTGGATGGAGCCCCCTGCGGTAGTGTAATTTCAATGGACCGTCATTCCATCCGCTCTGAGCCGCAAGGGTCCGGAAGCTAAGTGCATAGTCTGCGGCGGTCCTCCTGCCCTGCCGAAGAGCCATGATCTGTTCTCCTGCCTCGCCCTCCTCCGAGCTGGGCTGGAACACCTCCTTGAATCTCTGTAGGAAGGCAGCAAATGAGGGGAAAGTGGGGCGGTCGAGACGCCAGACCGCCGTGGCCCACTCCAAAGCTCTCCCAGAGAGAAGGGAACAGACGAAAGCAATTTTAGACTCATCGGTGGGATAGAGGTGCGGTTGCTGAGAGACGAACAGCGAGCACTGAAGGAGGAACCCCTTACACTTGGTCGGTGTGCCATCGAACTTTTCAGGGAATGCAAGGCGTGGGCTAGAGGTTACCGGTTGAGGCCCCGCGGGTGGTGTAGACGCTGGAGGAATGGCGGGCGGCGCCGCCAACTGTAACCCCTGCAGTGCGCTTACCAGCTGTCCAGTTAGGTCGGTGAGGCGATCCAGCTGTTGTCGGTGCATGAGTAGAGTGGATGCCTGAGCCGTCAGCTGGGTGGTCAGCTGGTGCACGGTCGCAGATTCCGTCGATGATACCTCAGGGGCGGAGGCAGTCGCTGGATCCGATGGCGGCGAAGTTTTCTGTGACCAGGTCAATGATGGAGCCGTAGGCGGAGGATCCATATGCGACAGTTTATTGAAAGGCGAAGTCAAACAGGCGAGGGTCAAACAACAACAATCAGAGCAATGAAGGAAATCCACAAACAACAACGATAATCCAGCCAAAGGGTCAAAAGGCAGGCAGCAGGAATCACAGGGAGAAATAAGCAGTTCGGTCGGCAACGGGAAGGCAATAATACACGGGAAAAACGCTCAGAGTTGTTAGTAAGACTATACAAAACTTCGCGAGGGAAAACCCGCGAAGCGAGTCTATAAATGGCCGCCAGAGGGAAGTGAACCGGGAGAGACCCGGAACCGGAAGAGAAGTCCCAGGTACGGGATGACGGGAAATGTAGTTAAAAGTCCGGGGAGGGTTCCCGCTGGCGGCGGGCAGAGGGAGCCACAGAGACCGCATCGGTGACAGCTGCCCACAAGGCTATCAGCACCGACTTATTGCCTTTTTGCTAATTGTATAATAAAAAAGAAAACAGAATACAAAAAGAATAGAGAAGCTAGTGAGCTAGAGTTTTTTATAAGAAAACAAGCAGTTTGTAACAGTGGCGGCACCCAGGTAAACAATTTCTAGTGAAAAGGATTCTACCAACTCAAAATGTTCAGGCGCCAGACAGGAATAAGCCTGTAAAAAAGTAATTAAACCCAGATAGCTTCTAAAAACCACCTATTACATACAATATCACAACAGCATTGGATAATGCACAGATCAGGAAATGAATGCACAAGTGAAAAGTTTTCAGTTCAGTTCAATATATATACAGCAGTGGACTTTCGCTAAATTATGTTGTGTCTTGTTGCCCTTATATATTAAAGTGTAAGTGACTGGTAACTAATGCGTATGGTTTCCTTTTTCTTAAAGGGGCAGACCAGCCACTGTTTCTTGTGTAGTTAAGTTTTATGTTATGTGTTTATTTATATATATTTTTTAATTTCATTGGGTTGTATTAAATATTGAAAAAATATTGGAAAAAAAAATCGCTCACCTCAGAAAAATGAAATATCCTGTCCTGTCAGACGTTATATAGCATGCACTCTTCAATTGCACACGCAAAATTATGGCATTGTGCACTGTATATCACTTCACTAAAGCGCATAAGAAACTACAAGCATGCAATGTGTAAAATTAAATTAAAGTACCAAATAATCACATAGAGTATCTCACAAAAGTGGGTACACCCCTTATATTTCAGCAATCATTTTAGTATATCTTCTCAAGGGACAATACTAAATAAATGAAACTTGGATATATTTTAGAGTAGTCGATGTGCAGTTAGTATAGCAGTGTATATTTAGTGTCCCCTAAAAATAACTAACAAGATACACAACTTTGTATGGTCCTGTCAAGCAGACAAAAAACATGAACATGATGAATAGGACATGTGTCTTTGCACAGTTAAATGACATAGTGCTGTTATCACTTAACACTCTCTCATATCTGACACACCCATTTCAGGTCTTGCTGTCTCTACTGATGAGCTGAATTATTTTGTATACTATTTTCACTTTGTGTCATTTTGTATATATTTTAATGAGTGTGGTGTCTTATACTAACTTAATTGTATTAACATAATCTAGATTGGACTGCTATTTAGTAGTCTTACCTTACAGGTTTATTCAATATTAGACATATTTTTAACAGTCTTAACTTTTTGTTGTTGTTGTTTGTTTTTAAATAGCAAACATCAAATCTTTGTCACACATTTTTTGACATAATTTGGATTTGCATATTTGAGCTGTTTTTTTATGTCAGTGTTGATGTCAATTTGATGTATTTTCAACATCAATTGCCCAATGGGCCAATGCCTGGATATTTCTAAATGTAGTTTGCTAATTTGTAAACATTATTTCATAACATAAATTGATAATTTCAAATAGAATTTTGTTTTAAATTGATCTTTTGCACGTGTCCTATGCTTTTATGTTGTCAAGATGAGCTGTGCTACATTATGTTGGAGATTCACATTCATCTTCCACCCAATGGCATCTGGGAAAAATGTTGCCGACAGTAAATGCTGTGGGAGTTCTGCCGACTCATACCGGTTGGAGCCGGTTTGCATTGTTAATGTGTTTGTTTTTCATAAACAATTGTTGCTCAAGCAGAAACCTTTTTGTGATGCTTTTCATTTTATTAGACTGAAACCAACATGACCTACAGGGGTTGGACAGTGAAACTGAAACACCTGGGTTTAGACCACAATTAGTATGCCGTTTGGCCTCCTTTTGCAGCCAATACAGCATTATTTCATCTTGGGAATGACAAATACAAGTCCTGCACAGTAGCCAGAAGGATTTTGAGCCATTCCTTTCGCAGAACAGTGGCCAGGTCACTATGTGATGTTGGTGTATGGAAACATTTCCTGACTCGCTCCTCCAAAACACCCCAAAGTGGCTCAATAATATTCAGATCTGGTGACTGTGCAGGCCATGGGAGATGTTTAACTTTACTTTCATGTTCATCAAATCACTCTTGTCACCAGTCTTGCTGTGTGCATTGGTGCATTATCATCCTAATACACGGCACCACCTTCAGGGTACAATGTTTGAGCTATTGGGTGCACAAAGTCAACCTTCACACTCTGCTCTTATTGGTGGAATGTGCGATCAGTAAAGACTGGCCACCAGGCTGCATAAATATAGCCATGAAACCTCCAACACTATATTGGCCAGTGTTTCAGTTTCATTGTCCAACCCCTGTACTTACTGCGTGAGTCCATGAAAGGGTCTCTGAAGCCAGCGCAGATGGTTTCCATTGGTTCACTTAAACATGGAGCCCAGATATGTAATTGTGGCAAAGAATAATTATTTTGCCCTTCGTCTCGATCTGTGTCAACTATCATTGAGATTTTTTCTGTCTGTCTTTTGGCCAAGTTTTTGATTGAATGAAATGTTTTAAGATGAGTAGAATGCATTAGATCAATGCGTGAACTATATGTGTGAGATGGTTATTTATGTTTTGAACACATTTTTAAGTTTGTTGTAAGAACGCGGAGTACATGACAATAATTTGAGAACTTGTTGGTAACTTACATGTTGTGAACTTGCAGACAACATTCTATTTGACAGTGCTTACAGTTTTTTTTCAACTGCTTACACATAAAATCTTTACTTGTCACACAATTTCTGAGACCTGACTCTCAAACACCAAAATCACACAATAAAACTGCAAAACCATACACTAATTCTCGGCCTTTGACTCAGTTTTCAATTTCATTAAACACTTTATGCAAAACACAACACCCAATTTTCTATGCAACACACAAAAATCTAACAAGAAGTGTCTTGATTTTCTTTTTCAAACACAACCATTTAAAATGCCACACTAATTCACTACTGCCTCAAACCAACTCCTCACATGTGTAAACACTCATTGCTTTACTTAACACCAACCAATCATGGCTTTACAATAGGCCTATAAATAGGCCAAAGGTCATGTTATACACTTTTTCTCAGCTCAGAAAAGAAATTCTCAGAACTACTATACTTGTTCCACCTCCATGGAACAACTCCATCCATCATCACTTGTGCACATCATAGCAGTTTCTCATTCTTCTGAACAAGTTAATTATTAAACATTCCTATTAGTAATTTTGTAAATTTGCATGAATTGTGCAGGTGAATTTTTTTTCTGAGAATTTTAAGACAATGTGGATCAACCAAGGACTTCAACCAGTTCTCTGGAATTCCTCATGCAATGCTGCAAAGTTTGTCATAGGGGTGTTTCCTGTGTTTGCCTTTCTAATTTTTTATTTTTATCTTTGTGTCCAAGGTACCTTTCTTTCTTTTTTATATCTATCACAATAACGTAATGTGTCATTGTAACTGTGAATCCTATTGAGTCTTTTTCAATCAATTTCCCAGTAGTGTGTAAATTTGTACTTTTGAAACGGATATGGCATACATAAGAAGTGCATCCTTCTGCTTTTTAATACAGTAACTGTCATAAAAATGTTTGCTTTTGAGGTGTGTTTGTGATATTTTGAATTCCATGATTTCGCAAGAGATGCGAGGCATTTTGCATTTTGTGTGTGCAATTCTTGAATTTGTGTGTACAGTTTTGAAAAAGAGGGGCAAAGTTTTCAAAATGTGTGTAAGCAGTTGAAAAAAACTGTAATGGATATATATGAGTTGTATGGTATTTGATAAATGTTTTTATACGAGGAATGTACTGAAGTGCTTGTTTAACAAGTTTGAAATCTTCTTATGTATCTTTGGTTCTTTGTGTGGTTTCATAATAAAAGTATCTAGATTGTTAACAAACGATTATCTTTCATCTTAAAACTTCAAAAAAAAAAAAAAAAAAAAATGCGTAGTAACACAAAGTTGTGTAAGACATACCAAAAACAAAACATTAATTTTTTTATTAAAGTGACACAATTTGTGTCATATTTTAACACATATTGTGTGTTGAATTTAACTCAACTCAACATGTGTTGTCCCTGAGCACATTTAGAACGTGTTGAAAATAAGGTATTGTTTTTAGCATGCATTTCTTATATTAGGCAAATAATGTTAATCAAACAAAAGAAAAACAGAGAATCTCTCACTGCTCTTAATTAAGTAACTGTAAATTTATTAGGTAATTGCGTAGATTTAATTAATACAGTAATATAGTTTTCATAAGCACTGCAAAATACTTTTTTGTTTGTTTGTTTGTTTGTTTGTTTGTTTGTTTTAGGTAATTTGTATCTTTTTTATCTAATGGTCTCTCTGAGGGCTAAGCCACCAAAAAAGGTGGGGATGTGATTTTGTTTCTTCTTTGTCGCCTATATCATCAAAGCAGGAAGTGAAAATATGATTAGCATCACCAAAAAAATGTGTTTAAGAATAACACAGTGCTCACTCCCATCTGATATAAAGTTCTTTGTTTTACAGATGTCTAATCAGATGTTTTTTCCGCTCTACAAGCATCACTATGGAGCAGCAACAGAGAAGTGAATTCAGGTACTTAAAACTTTTTTAAAGTGTTTAAATTTAAATATTACAAATATTTTTATCAAATTTCTAAATATATTAATTGATAAATAATTTCCATATTCCATCTTTTATATATATACAAAACAGTAATTTTAAATAGTAAAAATATTTCAGAATTTTACTGTTTTTGCTTTAACTTTGGATCAAATAAATGCAGGCTTGGTGAGCAGAAGAGAATTCTTCAATACTCTTGAATGTTTGACTGGTAGTGTGTGTGTGTGTGTGTGTGTGTGTGTGTGTGTGTGTGTGTGTGTATATATATATATTAATGAATTTATTATGAATTTTAATGTCATGTATTTTATTTAATATGTTATATTAATGTATAATGATTGGAAATTTTAACCAATGAGGCAACTGATGAATACCTGACTCTGACTCAGGTGCAGCCTGTTCAAATAGCAACCTGACCTGCAGAGTGCAGATAGAGATGACTCACTAAACATGAAAAAGGAAAAAACTTCACAGTGTATTTTGTAATCTGTAATGAAATAAAAATAACCTTCCCAACCCTATATATATATATATATATATATATATATATATGATTGATATTTTGCCCAATATCTTGAATTTCAGGGACATTCTAACTACGTTCTCTAGGCTCCATCACGCAGTCAGTTGTTGCCCTGCTTCATATGTGTCATCAATGAACTGAATGAAATGTCAGATGACCCACGTAGGTCTGGGGTGAGGCAAGTGCATTAAATGCGTTAATAATTTTAACGTGTTATTTTTCACCAAAATTAATTCATCTAATTAATGCAAGATTGACAACCCGTAATACATATATATATATATATATATATATATATATATATATATATATATATATATATATATATATATATATATATATATATATATATACACACATATATATATATATATATATATATATATTCTGATTGGGCTGAGGCTGATATTTTTGCGAGTTTGAAGTGAAAGTATTTGATGGACATATACTGTGCGTTAAGAGCATCAGTATCATTATCTCATTTTTGACCAAGGTGGCTTTTAGAGGGTTTTGCATCTGAACTCTCACTAAAAATCCTGAAATCCGGAACAATCCTGAAATTTGTCTAGGCAAATCAGGGGCGTTGGGGAAATAATGGCAGCTTAAAGGGTAACAGTAACTGTAACTGGTGATCTATATGAGAATTGAATTTTTATGTCATATTCTGAATTGGTGAAAAAAATGTAGGTATTGTGGGTCAAGAACATTTTGGAAGTATCTGCAGATCAGACACTGTGTCAAGAACAAATTCAGGGCAAGTGATAACCCCGTGTATGCCTGTCTTAAGTTACCACGTGAAGCTCAGACTGCTTCTGTGTGTTACAAAAGAATGCTTAGTGTAACTGCAGATACTTGTATTAACCTGAAAACAATGTGGCAGAAGGATTTGGGGACTAATATTTATGATAATGACTGGCTGGATATTCTATCTAATGTGGGTAAGAACATAAGGGAAGCTAGGGGGGAGTTCATTCATTTTAAAATAGTACATAGATATTATTATACACCATCTAGACTTTAAAGGATGAGGATATCTGGAAATGTAAGAAGAGGGCACTTTTTGTGATCTGATGTGGCTTTTTTATCATAGAATCATTTTATAGCTCTATGTAATAAAGGCTAATTATCATTACATTATAAATAGACTTTATTGTTAAATTCTTGCAGTCATGGGCACCTTAGTCATGGTATTGAAGATGGAAAGAGCTCTGTTAATTTACAGTCCCCACCTTCAATTCCTGCCGGTGCGGGAATCATACCAGCGTCCTTTGGGTTACAAGCCCAACTCTAACCATTAGGCCACGATTGCCATAACTGTGTAGACCCATTGCATTTTGCTCAGATAATTAAGCTACTACTTCTTCAAAGCTATCTTTATGGTGCTGTATGCTGAATAAAACATGAATAAACAGTGTAAAATGTTGCTGAACACACTTTGTAATCAGTCTAATTCTTCTGTGAAAGTACAATGAAGAACAGCTCATCAAACTAAGAACGAGAATGATGGGCCTGAGGAAGAAAATGTGGCATGCTCTCAGAATGCCAGATTGACTAAACACTCTGTATCTAGCATTTCTGAAAGAATGTCTGAAAAACTGGACATGAAATTACGGAAACACACCCCTAGCCAATTGCTGACATGTCTGCAAAAATTAACATTCTACTTAGTAGTGTAGGTGATGCAGCACATTTCTGATCTTGAAGAGATCACATCTATGGTTATCCGGGTCTCAGATTTTGAAAAGGCATTGGAAAAAGTGACAGAACATCTGGAGGATTTGAAGAACAGAAGTCTGTACGATTTGTAGGCCTGAAAGAAAGCATAGACTGATTACATTAAGTTCTTTGAGTCTTGGATAAAGAGGGTATATTCTGTCCATTTATTTTTTTTAATTTAATATTAAAAAAAGAAAAATAAGAAAACAGTCCTTTTTTTATTTTTCATTTTGTAAGAGTGTGTAGCAGGCAGGAAGATGAAGACTGGAGAGTGACGTTTTAAACACTGTAATTTTAATAGAAACTGAAAAGACAGGCTGACAGGGAGTACACAAAAAGTAATAATGACTGAGAACGGACAAACAAAGACTGAACAGAATGGGGTTTAAATACTTGGACAAATGGGAGCAAATCAATGACACGAAATTGAAGGTAAAAGTGAATAGCCACTCAGAGATTTAAATACTCCACATAAGATAGTGGCTCCAATGCACAAAAATGATATTCAATATTGGAAAGATCGCGTGAGTAGGCGGTAAAGGCCCACAATTTAGCGGGAGCAGGAGCAGGAAACCAGCCCTGCATAGGGCTTTAATACCACAACGCACACAGTGAATGGCAAATGTAGAAAGCAAAAGCCGAATCCTGGACATTTTGGGCGATTTAGAAATTCCAGCTGGACACATTTTTAGGTCTAAAAAGAGGACATGTCCATCAGGAAGTCGACTATTTTTATTTGAATGTGGATTTTTGGAAAAATCAGGCTGTGAAATTTTAAATACTCCTCTTAGGAAAACCATCCCAGGTTACGTATATAACCCTGGTTCCCGGAGGGAACGAGATGCTGTGTCCGAAAACACTGGGGGAACGCCTACAGCAAGATCACGCTCTGAACACATGTGCAATCTAACCAATCGAAGAGTGAGACGTCACGGGCGGGTGACGTAAGCGACCAGGAAGCTTAAAAGCATGTGCAGCGGATCCGGTGTCAGCTTCAGGGTATAAAGCGAGTGCTTACAGGGATGCTGGAAGTATGGCTCGAGACGCAGCGTCTCGTTCCCTCGGGGAACCAGGGTTATATACGTAACCTGGGACATTCCCCTTCAGGAACTCAAGCTGCTTCCGAAAACGCTAGGGGAACAAGATGCCCATGCCAGCAGACTTCCAGATCCCTGGATGCAGCTAGAGCAGGAGGACAGAGAAGCCAGGCATGGCTTAAACATCTAGGTTATAAAACCTAACAAATTGAGGGGTGTGGACCATCCCGCAGCATTGCATATGTTCTGCATAGGAACACCTGCCAGAAGGGCCTTGGAGGCCGCCATACCTCGAGTGGAACGAGCCTTGACCCCCAGAGGCGAGGGGAGATCAGAGGACTCATAAGCAAGAGAGATGGCATTAACAATCCACCTGCTGAGGGTCTGCTTAGAGGCAGGGAGACCCCTTTCCTGGTCCCGCTATGTCCACGGGCGAAGAGAGCCGAGATGTGTGCTCACCAGAGACCACTGCACCTTGTAACCCTGGCAAGGGTAGCAGACTGGCTTCCTGAGGGCACTGAGGAGAGAAGGACACTGTGTAATGCCTTCTTCCCCGGTAGGGGCTGCCCTTAGTGGTCCTGGGCTGGCGTCAGGACCGCCTGGTCGAGGGCTTGCTCCTCGGCGGGCCAGTCGATCTTTAGCTTGGCGACCGCACAAGTAACCACCTCCAATATCTCCTTGTACTGGGGAGATTGAGAAAGTGGCTGCTCAACCACGCTCTCCACATCGACATGTGGACACTCCTCGGAGGAAGATAGGAGATGTGAGGAGCCCGTTTCGTGGGGAGAAGTAGCTGCAGAGTGGGCTTCCGATCCCATAGAACGGGCTACGGATCTGTCGGGTGAAGAATGAGGTAGGGGTCACCTGTCTCCATTCCCTCCAACAGATTCAGCTGTGAACCCCACGAGTGCAGCTGCCTCCGCCTCGGCGGAAGCGGGGCCAGCACCGCAGGGAACGCTGGTGAAGGCTCCCTCCTCGAAGAGCTCCCCAGCAAACCACACACATGCTGTGTGTATCCCTGCTAGTGATGTAGCATTTGCAGGGGAGAACTTCCTGGCAGACCTCACCCTCAAAATAAAGTTGTGCAAACTGGCATGAAAAAGCAGGGTGAAGATACAAACACGGGGAACACCCATAGGTGTTCCCCTAGCGTTTTCGGATGCAGTTCGAGTTCCTGAATGGGAACAAGCAGTTCACAGCAAACTTTGTCTAAATGATTCCAAAACAAAGAGGAACCTAAATTGCAAGCGAATTTTGGATATTTTGAATGGTGTTGCCATGGCAATTTATTGAAGTAACTATAAAAAAGATAACAGTAATTTTCTTATATCATTAAAGTGCATTATCCTAAGACATCAAAACTTTTTACACATGGAGTTCTTAGGAAACATGCATAGTATGATAAATTAATAATGTACAGAGGCCACCAAATAAGCCAGAAAATCTAACAAATAGATGAAGACTGTAATACCCAGGATGACCACTGGATGGTGTCATAGGATAATATATCTTTCAACCCAAATCTTGTTCAGTTCTCAGTGTATCAGAAAGAAAAATAAATTCACAGAATCAGTTGACATGTACTGTACTGTCAGTATACTTTTATATAATGATAAATTACTGCTCAGTTCAATTAATTTTGTATATAATTATTTCACAAAGGCTTGCAGATCATTAAAATAATTTTTAAAAATGGATGTAGATCATAAAAAGTGTTGGTAACAATTTAAAATAAGGTCTCTTTTAACATGAACTAACAATGAACAAAACATTTTTACAGCATTTGTTAATATTTTTTAATGTTAGTTCATAAAAATATTCATGTTTTCATTCACAGTACATAAACTAATGTTAAAAATACAAATTTACATTTTAATAATGTATTAATACTTTTTTAACATAATATTAATTAACATTAGTAAATGCTTCATAATTATTGTTCATGTTAACTAATATGGTTAAAGGGGTCATCGGATACAAAACTCACTTTTACATGTTGTTTAAACATTAATGTGAGTTGGCAGTGTGTGTACACAACCACCCTATAATGATAAAAATCCACCCAGTGGTATTTTTTTAATCTTTAAAAGTAATATCCCCTTTTTCAAATCGGGTCATTCTCAGCTTCTTGTCAGTGTGACAACAAACCGACAGAGGCCGCTCCCACCATAATTATCTATGGCTCCCACGATAGTTGATTGACATGAGTGTCTCACCTTAGACCCGCCTTCGCTGAGCTCAAACAGTCCGACTCCAACCAACATTGTCTCGACTTCGGTGCAGGGAAAGACAAGAATGTCTCCAGTTGAGAGATTGAGGTCTTCGGTTGTCGGATGTAATGATGAACATAACAGTCGTCATTCACTCTCGACGTCTGAGTTGCTGAATACACAGAGGATTAACTTATTTTCGTTTTTGAAAGGAAAGCCCGATCACCGATCTACACATGCGTCTATGTTCGGTAAATCATTCGTGATGTAGCTTCACCCACAGCAGAAGTGAGTATAAGGGTTTTTTTTTATACATTGTTACAAATCGCTTTTCTTAATAATGTTCTAGTTAGCAAGTTAAGCGGCTAAACACAGCTAATCCGTGTAAAGTAACATTGCGGCTCGTCACTCCACAGAAGAGAGGGGGTAGATATAATCAGATATAATCATAGCGCCACCTGTTGGCAGCAGGAAACGACTTGTTTTACACTAACTTAAACATACAATGTCCGATCTGCCCCAAACTTCACGTTCAATAAGAGTCCTGGCCTGCACACATCTAAAGGCCAGTATTCAGATATAATCATAGCGCCACCTGTTGACAGCAGGAAACGACTTGTTTTACACTAACTTAAACATGCAATGTCTGATCTGCCCCAAACTTCACATGTATGGTAAGAGTCCTTGCCTGAAGACACCTAAAGACCAATATTCAGATATAATTATAGCACCACCTGTTGGCAGCAGAATATGTAATCTCTTACACTAACTCAAGCATGCCATATTCAATCTGTACCAAACTTCATATGTTTGATAAAAGTGCTGGCCTGAACACATCTACATGCCAATATTCAGTTATAGGCATAGCGCCACCAGCTGGCAGCAGGAAGTTTGGCACATACATATTCCTCCTATACTTACTTTATTAAAAGCATACTGCCCACTGTTTGCTGTTTTCCTGAAGCCACCTGTCGACAGTGAGACTGGGTGCGAGGGCCCTTTCAATGCTGCTTGCAGTTTTAATTATTATTATAATCAAAAGTCAGTTCTTCTTCTTTTTATTATTATTTAAGACATGGTTTAATTATAATTTAAACATGTTTTAATTAATACTAAGAAACTATTTAATAAAAATGTATCTTATTTTTTAAATTTAATTTAATTTCTTAATTCAAGGACATTATGATTTTCGGCATGTCGTGAGCAGGGCTCTTTATATGGGAATAACTAATAAGTGTGCATGATCTGCTGAAATGCATCAGCAAATTATTAAATATGTTTCCTTTCGTTTGTGACATTAATGTGACAATGGTGCCAAAATATGTGTTACAACTAGGTCTACATCATAAACTTTCTATTATCAATAATTCACCTTTTTTCTTCATTTTTGTTCTGTTCTTTTACCACATAATACACACCTCTTAAAATAAACATTCATAGTGCTAAATTGCTTGATACTTGCTGATACAGTACAGTAATGTAAGCATACTTCAAGCAGTGCCGTCACTGTAATATTTAACCGTAACAGTGGTCAAATCACTGTAACATTAAACATTTATATGATTAATAATTTGAGATTAAATATTATGTTTTATTAGCCTGCTACTGTAACATTACCAATGATTTATTTCATTATTTTTTATCTTTATTTACAAGTAAAATATCACAATTCCAGCTTTATTGAGCAATGATCAACCGTCCCTTTGCGCCACCTCCACATATCATATATGTTGTCAGATAAATATGTATTCATAAATATAAAAAAATATTTTCCTACAACCTCTCTTGCATGATATCACTATTTATTTATCAATGAACATCTTCAACGTTGCTCAGTCAAGTGAATTTTCACTTTTCCAGTAAGCTATTGCCTTTTTTCTTCCAAAACAGGGAATCTTGGGATGTGTGCAGAGAAGTGCCAATCATTCAAGATGAGCAGAAGCCAAGGAAAAGGATGCAGTGTTTTAAATGGTTCTCGTCTGCCATTGTTGGTGTATTTGTCTTCATCCTTGTGCTGCTCAGTAAAGTGAGCTGCTTTATTTATCATTGGCTAATCATTTTATGGATGATGGGATAACAGTTCAAGGGATAGTTCATCCAAAAAAAAAGAAAATTAATTTCTTAATTTCTCACCCTCGGGTCATCCAACATGTAGGTAACTTTTTTCCTTCAGTAGAAAAAATAAAAAAAAAATAATATTAAAAGCAGAGAATAAAAAAGCATATCAAGAAACACAAAATTAATGCCAGTGGCTACCTATGGAGTACAGGTAATAATGTTGTAAATAATGTTCAATTTCTTGCAAAGACCAATCATTTAACTTCATAACACTTTACTATATCATCAGAAGCCACGGTTAAACGGGTCATGACATAGTTTTTTTTTAATTATTTTAATATGTTCCTTGAGGTTTACTTGCAATGTTAATACATTTTTGCACCAAAAAAACAAAACAAATAAATGCGTGAAAAAAATGATTATTTTCAACCCTCATTCTGAACCTCTCAGAAACGTCCTGTTTCAAAGGGGCGTGTCCTTTAAGGCTTCTCAGTAATCGGCCACTGTTATAATTAGCTAACATTATTGCATAGGAAACAGTATTAGTGCCCTCTCACTATTGCATGTGTGTGTTTTGACAACATAATCAAAATAAAATGGTCAGTTCCAGACAAAGCATTATTAAACCATTTACTTACAATGTGATGCAGCTGCAGTCAGATAGTACTGCTTCATATTTCAAAAAATGTTTCTCTCCATGACACTGTGCCTCATTTACAAAACAAAATTCTCTGATCAATCCTCTCACATGATCCAGAACAACATTAAAAATAAACTATCCACTTGTTCCTTATGCTGGGATCCTTCTGATATATCTGCAAAGTCGAAAACAAGCTGTTTAAACCAAACGCGTCAAAGCGAACGTTTATTCACTCCATTTGTCCTGACGTCATCAAGTGTCAGCCGCTAGCGACTGAATGCCAGTGGGCGGGGCCTGTGGTGAGAAGAAGACTATTCATCGATGTCTTGCTCTGGAGGCGGTGTTTATGCAAACAACTGTGCCTAGGTGACGTCACCTTGTCCCATTGGATCCAAAACAAATCATTTATTTAATCAAGCTCCAAAAAGGCTTGTTTATAATGAGGGGGATGTTTTAAGCTATGAAACTTGCAGGATGTTTTAATGGTACAAAGACCTCTTATATGCCAAAAGATCAAGGCAAATTTGATTTCTCATGTCATTACCCCTTTAATAATTTTGCGTTCCTTGATATGCTTTTTTCTGTAATTTGCAAAAACCATTGACAAGCTTTTTATTAATGTTTTCACCTTAAAATCTTCTTTACTGTTCTACTGAAAAAAATCTTAGGTGTCCTGAGGGTGAGTAAGTTAACAGTAAATTTTTATTTTCCACTTTTCATTGTCTGCTTAGCTGTTGAATATTACAAAAAAGACTGTCAGACTGACGTTTCTTTTTTTATTTGTCTTTACAGACATCATTTCTGCTTTTGATAACATTTGGGAACAATCAAACGGAGATTGTGTGTTCAGAACAAAAACCGACTGTCCTAATTTGCATTGGCTTCATTCTGATTGGGCCGAGTGTTCTCCTTCTGCTAAAGAGCGCATGGAAGTTCATTTTCAAGAGTGGAACAATGCCGTCGAGAAAATCTCTTCTTTTGGTAAGCAAACATAAGTATTAATGAATTTAAAAAAATATTTTTTTTTTTTAATTTTTTAAGTTGTAAATAAAACAAAGAGTATGTTTTTCTACTTCAAAATTTTATGTTTAATTCAATGTGTTACTTGCAATTTCTCTGTATTGTAGTGATAATTACTAGCAATTTCTAAGTGAAAATTGTTTTTACATCCATTTTCTCAGTGCAGCAGCACAGAACCTCTTTATGATGGCCTTAACCTTTTTTTACTTTGATTTGACTTTCCTATAGGTTCTGTGTGTTGAGTTCCTGGTAGCACTGGGTGCTGCAATTCTTACAATAGTAGCCATGCCACACTTTGACATTGTCACTAATGTGATGATCCTAAACAGTGTGAGCATCCTGTCCGCAGTGTTCCAGGTGGTCGCTCAGTGCCTTGCCAAAGAGGGGAAGCGTTTTATAATCCCCCCTTTATGCTCCATTGTCTTAATCATCACAGGTTTTGTGCTCTTTGTGATCAATTATTTGGTATTCGAAACTTCCTTGGAGATAAAAATATCAGTTGGCCTTGCCATTGTGGGGGCCATCTGTGTTTCTGTGAACTGGTGGGAGAACTACAGCACGCTTTTCGCTGGGTCATTTCTAGAGGACATTTCCAGAGACATCGCTCAGTCCCGTAATGTGGCCTGCATCATTTCCAGTTTGATAAGAATCCTGGTTACATCAGCTGTGGTTGCGGCTTATGTTCCTCTGTCAGGTCAGGAATGGAAATCAGTCAAACTTGTCTTTGAAACAGTTGTTGTTTCATTGGTGGCAATCCAGCTTATATCCTCTGCCTTGTGCCGCTGGTTTGCAGTTGTGGCGTGTAAGATGCATGCCCTGCGCCGCTGCTTCATCCTGCCCATGTACATGGCCTCGATCACTGTTTTGGCTGTATTTTTGGTTCCAGTTATGGTCAGGCTTCCAGAGTCTAATCAAACCTTTACCTGTCTTGAGAACTTTAAGCCAGAATCCAGTGACGAATGGTTGCGTTTGATGTTGAATGATGCTATAAGAACTCTGAATGCCAGGGACATTGTGGTGCACATGAAGATAGGAGGACTGGCCTGTTTGGGCTGCTCTGCTCTGAGCTGGTGGTTGGGACTCGTGCTCAGTACAGTTTATGTCTGGTACCTGAAGATCCATCGAATAGAAAGAACACAAGATCTGTTTGTGCGACCCACATATGAAGGAGCGTTTATGGAACAGTCCATGTTGCTGAACGCCCGTTTTGAAATCAGACAGAAAATCAAGAAGAATCTGAGGTAAGTGTTTTAACTTTTTTAGTATGGTTGCATGTATCAGTAATATACAGTATCTCACAAAAGTGAGTACACGCCTCACATTTCAGCAATCATTTTAGTATATGAAGAGTTCAGATGTAAAACCAGCTAAATCTATCTGACGTATTTCTTTAAAAAATGCATTTTTATCAGGCTCAGATGTATAGGTTTCTATCTAAGTACCGGTACTTCTGATTGGGCTGAGGCTGGTATTTTAGCGAGTTTGAAGAAAAAGTATTTGATGGACGTATAATATGTGTTGAGAGCATTCACTCAGTATTAATATCTCATTTTTGACCGAGATGGCTTTTAGCTGGTTTTGCATCTGAACTCTTCATATGTGACCCTGGACCACAAAACCAGTCTTAAGTCGCTGGGGTATATTTGTACCAATAGCCAAAAATACATTGTATGGGTCAAAATTTTTGATTTTCATTTTATGCCAAAAATCGTTAGGATATTAAGTAAAGATCATGTTCCATGAAGATATTTTGTGAATTTACTACTGTAAATCTATCAAAAATTTTTGATCAGTAATATGCTTTGTTAAGAACTTCATTTGGACAACTAAAGGTGATTTTCTTAATATTTAGATTTTTTTGCACCCTCAGATTCCAGATTTTCAAATAATTGTATCACGGCCGAATATTTTCCTGACATAACAAACCAGACATCAATGGAAGCTTATTCATTCAGCTTTCAGATGATGTATTAATCTCAATTTTGAAAATTTACCCTTATGACTGGTTTTGTGGTCCAGGGTCACATATCTTCTCAAGGGACAATACTATAGAAATGAAACTTGGATATATTTTAGAGTAGTCAATGTGCAGCTTGTATAGCAGTGTATTTTTATTATCCCCAAAAATAACTCAACATACAGCCATTATTGTCAAAACAGCTGGCAACAAAAGCGAGTTCACCCTAAGTGAACTTGTCAAAACTGTGGCCAAAATGTCAATATTTTGTGTCAAACCATTGTTATCTAGCACTGCCTTAATCATTCTGGGCATGGAATTCACCAGAGCTGCACAGGTTGTTGCTGGGATCCTCTTCAAATCCTCTATAATGACATCACGGAGCTGCTGGATGTTCGACACATGGTGCTTCTCCACCTTCTGCTTCAGGATGCCCCATAGGTGCTCAATAGGGTTCAGGTCAGATCACCTTCACCTGCACCTTCCTCAGCAAGGCAATTGTTATCTTGGTGGTGTGTTTGGTGTCATTATCATGTTGCAAAACTGCCGTTCGGCCCAGTTTCTGAAGGGAAGGCATCATGTTCTGCTTCAGAAATGTACAGTACATAATGGAATCTATTATGATGCTACCACCACCATGCTTGACTGTAGGAGACACACAATTTTCTTGGTACTCCTCACCAGGGCATCACCACACATGCTGGACACCATCTGAGCCAAACAAGTTTATCTTAGTCTCATCAGACCATAGGACATGGTTCCAGTAATTCATGCTCTTGGACAGGTCAGGTTGTCTTCAGCAAATTGTTTGTGGGCTTTCTTGTAAGGCAACTTCAGAAAAGGCTTCCTTCTCGGATGACGCCAATGCAAACCGACTTGGTCTGAGCATTTACAAGCGGAGCTTCTACTTCTGCAACCTCTAAAGCAATGCTGGCAGCACTCATGCATCTGTTTTTTAAAGCCAGGTTCTG
>VONZ01002054.1:0-73041 GCA_012976165.1 Labeo catla | reverse complement strand
TGTGTAGATCTCATTCAGCAGTGTTGGGTTTCCCTGTATTGCTGTTCCCTCACACAGACACTCAAACTTCTTCATCACATTTGATCTAAATGTGTTGTAGACGTCATGACTGTAAAATAAATTTTCCACATTACTACATTAGCTAATGAGCACAATGTCTTATATATTCTGTATAATACTTTTAGATCATATCTCTGACAGAAATGTTATACCTGAGAGCAAGCTGTGTATCTCCACTCTTACAATCTAATGGTTGAAACACAGATGTGTCACTCTTCATAGACACACAGCTGGACTCTGCTTCTGATCTCTTCTTCTGAACTGGACTAAAACAGAGAGAGATTAAACTTCATCCTTTAAATGGCTCTATGCAACAATTCAACTATATATTTATCATCTAATTCACTTTAAAGTGCACTTTTTTAATTATTTCATACACTGTGTTTATACAAAAACGGTGAACTGAAATGTGATAATATGATAATATAAAATGTTGTGCTATAATCATTTTTATACAGATGTTATACCTAAAACCAGGCTGTGTGTCTCCACTACTAAAGTTTATTGGTTGATTCATAGACGTGTCTTTATATGTAGTGTCTTTAACTACTGTATATTACATATAAATAATAAATTGTTAGATACAATGTGTCTATTCTGTTAATGCTGAATTACACAACATTTTTGCGGCTGTTGAGTTGGGACACATTTAAGTAGTATTATTTGGTTTACGGTGTTATAGCAGGGTCAAAAATATAATTATCAATGTAACTACATTAATTAAAGATGTAATTATAGGAATGTATTTTAAATAGAAATACAGTGTAAAAATATGAATGTACACAATAATTGCATTGTATCAGATGATTCATTTTGAATGTTGGTACACAGTAGTTAAAGACACTTAAAATAAAGTGGGTCCATTAATCCTGGTAATTGCTGTTTATCAAGAAATCAACTACATTTATTATTATCAAATTCACTGTAAAGAGCACTTTATAATCATTTTATACACTGTTCATATAAAAATTATGAACTGAACTGTTATATGATCATTTAAAAGGCCATGCTATAACCATTTTTATACAGATGTTTTACCTGAGAGCAAACTGTGAATCTCCACTGTTAAACCCTATTGGTTTATCCATAGACTCGTCACTCTTCATAGACACACAGCTGGACTCTGCTTCTGATCTCTTCTGATGAACTGAACTAAAACTCAACAGATTTAATGGTTTATGATAAGAATCATCTTAATATAACAAAATAATAATCTTAATATACTTAATATACATCTTAATATACTTTATGGTCTTATTTATTTTTTAAATACAGAACTTTTAATACTCAAAACACACAAGTGATTTGACTATATTGATATAAAATGCAAAGAAAAAGAATATATGTTTCATTTGTTATTTACAGCATGAAAAATTACATACGTTATGTTTACATACAAAAAAAGTAACTGCAGAGGGTTTTTTTTGTTTAATTAAAAAATGTTAAATAAAAATACATACACGCACACACACACACACACACAAACACACACACACACACACCTTCAGTATATATACATACATACATACATATATATAAAAAGAAGAAAAAGAAGAATTTGTGAGGATCTGTTACGGATCTGGTCGGTGAGCTGTGGACCACTCACCACCAGATGTCGCTCTCACCTTCTTTACACACACTGACTGTTATATCACACCCCGGACTACATTACCCATCAGCCACTGCTCTTATCACTTGCGTCCAATCAGAGACACTATTTAAACCCCGGTCTTCCGGTTTCGCACTGCTGAGTATTGAATTGTTTATCTTTGATACAAAGCGTTTTTCCTGTTATTCTGTGTCTAGTTTTCTTGTTTTGCCTATCGGAACTCTCGCCTGTCTGACCACTCTACTGCGTCGCCCACACGGATTACGTTCGCCGCTGGATTGACCCTCGCCTGTCACGGATTACTCTTGTCTCGCCGTCCATACACCTGTTTGCCATTGTCTGACCCTGCCTGCCTGACCATGTCTATGTCTCGTCCCAATAATAAAAGTGTGCATTTGGATCCGCTCGTCTCTTGTCTCGCTCCCTCCGTTACAGGATCAATACATTTTGAATTATTTACTGCTATTGTGTGAATAAGGTGTCAATAAAAAGTAACTGTAATCTCATTCAGAATATTTAAAAATGTATAATTAAATTATATAGATATTTGTGATAGGAATTTGATAGAACAATATTTTAAGAGGACAACCACATATACATTAATATACATCTGAATATGCTTAATATAAGGTAGTTTTATGAAAAACTCTTGTGGAGGCTTTTTGGTCTTATTTATGTTTTTTAAATACACAACTTTAAATACACAAAAATAAACCTTTTTTTATAACACAAATGGTAATTAGATGTCTTACTCAAAATGCCTGTATCCTGGGAAAACATCTTCATCTCCAGATGTTTGAGTTTCATCCATGATGGATTTCAACACTCTGATCTCCACCACTGACTCTAGATGAAGAGACAAACAAAACCAAAAAACTACAGTAATTAAACAGCCTTATTCTGGGTTGTGAAAAATTGATCCTGTCTGTTTAAAATGGAAAAACATAGTCTATACGTTTACATTCAATTTTGTAAAATTCTTATCATTCAACGTAATCTCAAACTAAATTCACACGGTGGAGATTAAATTGCTGCAGTTCACATAGACTCGATCTGTGGTTGAACAGTTTGAGCAGGTCTGATGACTGTACTGTACCGCTGCTGTCACACACAGGTGTTGTGATGCTGATGGTGTCAATGCAGACAAGTAGTCCATTAAAAACTCTTGTGGTCTGCTCACACTTATTTCAGATAATTGTATTTACACTGCAAAAATTAGTAGCTATCTGTTCTGTTTCCAGTAAAAATATCTAAACATCCTAAAATATAAGTTTACTTCATAGGCAAACCTTTCTATAATTCTATACATTTAAATATATTAATTTCTCTTTTTTTAATATATGTATTTATATCTAAAATGAAAAATATAGTTCTACTATGCTATTTCAAAAACCAACAGACAAAAATACAGTACTTTTTTCTGATAGACATCACACCAGAGGTTGTGCTAGACTTCAATATTGTCCATCATTTTGAGGGACAGGGTCGTAAAAATTCTGTTATAATTTATCATTAACCGTCATTTTATTTTCATATTTGAATTAGAATAACACATTTAATTGCTTTTATTTTTGTTTACATTTTCATTTTTAATCATGAACCTACAGGGCGACACCGTAGTGTTTAAAAACAAAAAAAATGTGCTGGGTTAAAAACAAACAAACAAACAAAAGAAGTAGATTTCTCTATTTAAATGAACCAATATCGATTCTTAAATCACAATCAATCTTTGGTCTATGCTGTTTTCAGCTGATGAATGAACAGTGCGTAGTGCGTCTTCCTTCCAATAGATTGCAATAGGCTAGGCTTTGTGTTACTTTTAATATGAAGCAAAGTCTCAGATTTCAAATTCTGTCGATTGTGTTCGGAAATTTAAGCCATAAATACCGTTTTAGTGCTCTTAAATGTTGTGTGATCATTGATCATTGTAGCTTGATTATTGTAGAAATTTGATAGAATGATATTTTAAGAGGATAACTACAGATTTGGTTTCAATCAGTGTTTGGCAAAGTGAGGAAATCAAAGAGAATTCAATTAATAAATAATGATCAAAGAAAAAAAAGAAGAAACATTTTAATTTTATATTCTGACTTATACCAATAGTTATCAGATCAAATTCATTGTGAATAAATGTAGGTTTATCAAATATCCATAGATGTTCATTTATCAACATTTGGCAACCACATTAGTAAGATCAGATGCTACACGTAATGACAAAAAGCAGACATATAATGTCCGTGTCCACTGATGTATGCTGGAAAGACTCAAGATTATTGAGAATTTGAGTGAGTGAACATAAATCAGCCATTGTTTCCTCTCTGATTGCTGACAGTTTATTGATTGTAATTGTGATATTAAACAACTTATATGTAAATACATTGAGAAAGTGATGACTTCCCTTTCTCAATCATAAAGGTGAAATATTCTCCTTATATTAAGAAAGGCAATGCTTTTTGAAATAAGTGGAAAAGACTGTAAAGTCTTTAATGTTCTTTAAGAAAAGCCGTTAAGCTAAGGTGTTAAACAGTAAGTTGTTTAAACAACTTAATTTGTATGAAAGCTCTGATGAGATGGATCCTGCTCCTTTTGCAAGTAATATGCTCAATGTACATTTTTTGTAGCATATACTGTATAAATGTTTATATTATGAATGCACCATATAATTTACAAAAAAATAGCCTTTTCAGATGATCTTAAATGTACCCTAACTGACTGAAAACGAGTGTTAACCATCTCAACTGTGCTCCCTTTCACAGGTGCGACACCAACGCCTGAACCTGAGTCTGTCCCAGGTCCATCAAGGATTGAAACATCACCTTCAGTGTCAGGTTCATGCAGAATTTGACCATCGCCTGCTCCAGGTACATTCGAAACTTTTTGTTTAATATTTGTACATAGATTCATTGCACTGCATAGATACATAGCCCAGCTTAAAAGTAGTAGCTGATTTTCATAAATGTCTACATTAAGAATACCTCTTTAACTTTAAATCCGATCCACATTCTTTTACATGGATTTTTGATCTGTTCTTTCAGGCACAACAACAGTCTTGCTTATGTTAAAATATAGGTGTTGGTCATATAATTAGAATATCTTCAAAAAGTTGATTTATTTCACTAATTCCATTCAAGAAGTGAAACTTGTATAATGTATACATTCATTCCACACAGACTTATATATTTTAAGTGTTTATTTCTTTTAATTTTGATGATTATAACTGACAACTAATGAAAACCCCAAATTCAGTATCTCAGAAAATTTGAATATTGTGAAAAGGTTCAGTATTGAAGACACCTGGTGCCACACTCTAATCAGCTAATTAACTCAAAACACCTGCAAAGGCCTTTAAATGGTCTCTCAGTCTAGTTCTGTAGGCTACACAATCATGGGGAAGACTGCTGATTTGACAGTTGTCCAAAGAACCACTACACACAGATGTATGCAAGACATGGGTTTCAGCTGTCGCATTCCTTGTGTTAAGCCACTCTTGAACAACAGACAGCGTCAGAAGTGTCTCGTCTGGGCTAAAGACAAAAAAGATTGGACTGCTGCTGAGTGGTCCAAAGTTATGTTCTCTGATGAATGTGAATTTTGCATTTCCTTTGGAAATCAGGGTCCCAGAGTCTGGAGGAAGTGAGGAGAGGCACAGAATCCACATTGCTTGAGGTCCAGTGTAAAGTTTCCACAGTCAGTGATGGTTTGGGGTGCCATGTCATCTGCTGGTGTTGGTCCACTGTGTTTTCTGAGGTCGAAGGTCAACGCAGCTGTATACCAGGATGTTTTAGAGCACTTCATGCTTCCCGCTGCTGACCAACTTTGTGGAGATGCAGATTTCATTTTCCAACAGGACTTGGCACCCTGTTCTTAACTGGCCAGCAAACTCGCCTGACCTTAACCCCATAGAAAATCTATGGGGTATTGTGAAGAGGGAGATGCGATCTGCCAGACCCAACAATGCAGAAGAGCTGAAGGCCACTATCAGAGCAACCTGGGCTCTCATAACATGAATGTATACACTTTGTATACAATGTATACAGTTTCACTTCTTGAATGGAATTAGTGAAATAAATCAACTTTTTGAAGATTTTCTAATTATATGACCAGCACCTGTATATATATATTCATCAGATTTTACATTTTGAATGGATATATAATTTCTTATGATTTCTAAAGTGTGATAGGGAAAAAGGCAACAAAGAATGTCTTTAGTGACAAAAGTTAAGAACTTATGATGTAGATTTTTTTTTTTTTAAGTTGCACTCTATACATATATTAATCTATTACTTTTCCTACATAATTTGTAACACAAAAACATGGCAAAATATCTATTTAGAAGTCTTAATCCTTTCCAACGATATATAGTTTGTCATGATTAGATTAGGATTTATTTGTAATAAGGTGAAGTAAACTGAGGCACCCACAGAGTGGACGGTGACAGTTAAAGGGTTAAGCTCCATATATGGTGATTTCGGGAAGGAGACAGGGTGGAGATGCACTTGCACACAATCTTTCCCTGACTGGGATTTATAAAGGGATTTTTGGAGGTACTGGCATATGCATGGTTTTAAAAATCTGAAAACATTGGATCTACCAACCCAAAAAACATGAAAAAAAACCCCAGTAATTTTTTTAAGCATTTCTCTGCAAGCTTGTGAAAAAACGAGCCTCTTAGATTTTGCTCCCCTGTGATGTAGAAAGAGGATCTAGTTATAATATTACCACCCCTTAATCTGCACGTTTCCACCCACAGTGTCGTCATTCTATTGTTGACACCTGAGACTTATATTACGTCTTGTATAAAGGGATATAATAGGTCTCCTTTAAGCTCAAGAGATGCACATGCACCTGTTCATCATCCTGTGAAACAAAGCATTTTCTCTGTTGTGATACACTGGACTAAACGGTCCTCTGCTTATGCTGTTTGTTCCAGACATGGAGGTGGAAATACTGGATTACTCTAGATTGCAAGTATTAGCCACATACAGTCTGACTGACAACAGCTTTAAAATGAAACTGTATGTTCTATAAACTCAAGGCATCAGCTTATTCAATACAAGGTATTACACAGACTTTACTATTCTAAAACGAAGCTTAGCAAATTCTATCCTTCCATCTCCCCCATATGTGATTAGTCTAAAGTTGTCGACGGTACCCCGGCACATGTTTTTCTGGTTCTGTGTACAAATTCTGAGTTTTTGGCTAGAAATCGTCCAGCTCTTTGCCAAGGGTTATAACTGTGTTTTACTCCCCGACCCAATGATAGCAATTTTGGGTTGGTCGTATTTGCTTGAGTCTCTCAGCACAAAGGTATGTGGAAGAAAAATGTTAGGCTTCTCTTTTTTGACTGGTTAACTGGACGTCCTTCTACTTTACATCTGGAAAGAATCAGATACACCATCTCTGGGAACTCTGAAAAAATTGACAAAATGTGGGAACCAGTTTTTGCTTTTATGTTAAGCTACAAGGACTAATGTATTCAAATATTTTAGATTGGTAACAATAATTTTTTATAACTATTGTAATTACTCCTTGTAGGATATGTTGGTCTTGTCATTCTCCTTTTTTGTCTTATTTTTGTGCTTCATTTTACATATTGCACAGATTGTTGTTATATGAAGGGTGTGTCTGTCTGTTATCGGTTGTTTGCAGTCACGTGATTCTGAGGACGCGCGAAATGCAGCTGGAGGGCAGGAAGTGATTTTTCTCTATAGGAATCAATAGCAGAATCTCAAAATGACTATGTTTTCAGTTGTTTATGGAAATCGGTCAAATCGAGAAGTTTTATTTCATATCGTGTATGAACATCTGCTGTTGCAAAAGGAGGAAAAGGCAAGAAATTCAATGAAAAAACTGGGAAAAGTGGCTTGTAAACCTGCGTCTGCGGTCAGGAGGAGAGTCAGATAATGCTTGTGTGTGCGAATGGTTAATAAAAGATTAATAATATTAAGATATGAAGAAATGTATAAATAGATACAGGGTGAGACAGTGAGAATTCACTCAATGCTAAATGCCACACGTACATACAATAAGCATAGCTTATTTCCACCGCCTCGATGACTTTCATATAGCAGCTATATGAATTTGAATCCAACATATATTGTGATTTTCTGTTTATATGTTTCTCCTGTACAGTACAGACATTCCTCCATCTCATCCGTTCTACTTTTTCAGTCACTCTTGAAACTTCACTGCATGTGCAGGGTTTTGTGGCTATTGGTCCTGTAAGCAGCACATAAAGCGAAACTTTTATTCAAATTCCGAACTGATTATAGAAAGTGAGCAAATAGTGCTTCCATATAGTCACTAAAAAGCTGTCACCCTGTATATATTTATATATTTCTTTATTAATATCTTAACATATTATTATATCTTTCCTTAACCATTTGCACACACAAGCATTATCCGACTCTCCTCCTGACCACAGACGGAGGTTTACAAGCCACTTTTTCCTGCGCTTTTCAGTCAATTTCTTGCCTTTCTGCCCTTATGAGCAGCAAATTTTCATACATGATAAAAGATATTTTGTGGTTTCTTGGTTTGACCGATTTAAGCGTCCATAAACAATAACCAGTAAAAAATAAAATAACAATAAACATTAAAAATAATATTTAAATAAAAATAAATGGAACTGGAGGGTTGAAAACCAATAAAGACATTATACTTCTGTTACAACACCCTCATTAGAGTCATTTGTCATTCCAGATGATGACGATAGTAATCAATCATCTGACTGGTCAGTTTGAATCTCTTAGATTTGGGTTTAAGTCACATGGTCAAACATGGGGATAAAGAAAATTTAAACTCTTGCTCTTGTCTTTTCATTTCTTTGGCTCTTTGCTTGGGACTTTTCTCTTCTTCGCTACATGAGCCATAGGTGAGACTCAAGTTCTGAATAGTATCTCTGGTTCTCTCTTTTCCTTCATAAAGCTAAACATTAAGTTTGCATTAAGTCTGTTTACCGTTATGTAATATACATGTTTTGAACACTGGGCTCAAACAAAAATGATATAATGACAATATTTTTATAAGAAGAACCTATAAAGTCTGAAGTTATTCTTATTGGAGCATGCCATTTATTCACTAAATGTTAGGCAGGTGTTTTAACACTTAAAGTTGTGATTTAAATAGTACCATGTTATGAACTTAAAGTTGGCATGTGTCCAATTAAATTAAGTGTTATTTATGTCTCTCTTTGTATAGTCATTTAAAACACCTTAATTCTGTATTTCATTATATATAGAATCATCTGTCCAAGTTTCTGAGGATGATCTTCTTCAAAGTACTTCAGAGATGGACACAGCTACAGTGTCATTCTGGATTTCATGGCATTGAAGCACAACATTAAAATGAGCTGTTGTACCCTGTTGGGACTGCTATTATTGATGAGCTGAGTGTTTCTGGACAGCATTATGCCTACCGCACAGTGTGCCAGACCCTACACCAAAAACACAATCTTACAGTGAGGAGGCAAGATGTGATGCTCATGATGGCAGACCTTGATCCATCATGCACTGAACAACACTCAAGAAGAATGTTTGTGAGAAGGGTTTATCACTCTTTGGGGCAAAATCTTGTCTGGCATGTTGATGATTTTGACAAATTAAAACCATATGGTTTGGTGGCTGCATCGATGATTACTCACACAAAGTGATGTGGTTAGTTTGGAGCTAGCAATAATAACAGACATTGAAGCTCATCATAACCTATAGTGTGCCAATGAATTTGGAATCATACGAAAGCTTCTTTACATCCACTGTTCTCTGAGATCAACACACACAGATGACCTGACAAGGGATTCAAGCCAGATGTATGACTCCTCAATCACAAACCAAAGAACCAAAAGCTGGTGGTCATACTTTAGAAAACAAATGTATAGTCCACACAGTCATGCTATTTCAAGGTTGTATTTAACATTTCTTGCTGAATTTACAATTGAAAATGTTTAAACATGTTATAAGAAAATAGTCTATGCAATGTCTAAAAGAGGTGTTGATGTTATTGTTGGTCTGTTTACACAGGCCTCAGTATTTGAAGAATCCTATAAATGACTTGAAAGGGAGACAGCTCTTCAGTGGCAGTCATAAGCAGATATGCTTAATGCATTTTTAAGTGTACTGCAGAAGGACCTTGACAAATGCAAAGAAATATTGAACACTCACACCATTACAGCAGTTAAACAGTCTCACTGTCCTTCTGGTAAACCAGATACAAAGTTCGCCCTTGTCAAAAAATCCTTTTGGAATTTTAGTTTATCCTTTAGGATCTTACTGGATTCTTAAAATCCTATTAGACAATCTGATTAATTTTGATGGAATTTCACTTTGTCCTATAGGATTTAAGAATCTTATTGGACATTCAGATTTATTTTACTGGAATTTCACATTGTCCTGTAGGATTTTACTTGATTCTTAGAATCCTATTGGACATTCAGATTTATTTTAATGAAATTTCACTTTGTCCTATTGGATTTTAGAATCTTATTAAACATTCTGATTTATTTTAATAGAATTTTTCTTTGTCCTGTAGAATTTTTTTTAATGGGATTTTAATTTCTCCTGACTTTTTATTTATTCATAGAATCTTATTGGAATTTGTGATTTTAAATGAAATTTCACTTTGTCCTGTATTATCTTATTTGATTCTGTTATTCAATTACTTTTTAATTGTGTGCGTGTGTGTGTGTGCACGTGTGTGTGTGTGTGTGTACTTGTACACAATAAAAAATGCAGCATGTATGAAAACATAAACACCGAAATCCATAATATTACAGTAAGACAAAGATAATAAATATGATATTTTATAATGTACGAATAAGTTTAAATGTATTACATGTGACTAAGAATCCACAGAAACAAACATCTATATAGGGTATTGTCCTGACGCTTCCCCTTTAAGAAATCCGAATGTAGTGCACTGTAACTCGCATATTTGAACAGTAACGGTCAAAGAGAGAAGAAGCTGAGTGATTAACATTGTTTAACTCGTTAAAAGTTGACTGTAAGACACTAACAAGGAAGAAATACTGGTAAGGCTTATCTAGTCTGCATCCTAAACCACCAATTTTGGGTGAACGACATCTGTCGGTGAGCTGTTGAACTCGTTTGACTGTTTCTGGTGATTAGCATAGGAGTCTGCCAAAAGCTATGAATCTGCATAACTGATATTAATAAAATATTGATGTATGCTCTTTATAAAGAATCTTCTTTGTAGAGTACAAAATGTCTGTTCTGCCACCATTTTGAGCTGTTTTACAAAACAATGTTGATGATTTGTATAGTGTTAGTTTAATTGGAGTTATTTACACTAAGTGGAAATAGCTTGTCTTGTTGCCAGAGGCTACTTACAAGTAAAAATAGCTCCTCTTTCTACTTTAGTATTTCCTGAACCTGGATGTTTTTTCTCTCTCTCTCTTTACAGTACATACAAACCTAAGTTTATTTTCAGACAAATTGTACTTTATTAAATTTATATTGTTTAATGTTTTAGTGTTCTGTGTTATGATGTAATTTTGCTTTGCCTTGAGAACAACAGTTATTCTTTGGCCTGTGAAAGAAAAAAGGGTTAATAAGAGAAGAAAAAATAAATTAGCTTAATTACCTAAACTAATCATCCAGCCCCATAGAATTAAAGTAATTTTGAAAAATGGAAAAAAGATTGTGTTTTGTTTACCTTTTCTTATTTTTTGGCTAACCTTTTGTTACATATATTATTATTGTTGTTGTTGTTGTAAATAAATAAAAAAGAATTCCCATATAGATATGACCATGGATCGTGGAACCGGGGGGGCCGCCCGGGCCTGGGCCCGGGTAACTTTTGAGGTCTGGTACAAGTTATGAAATACAAAAATACATAGGCTATAGATATAGATTATTCATTAAAAGATCGCAATCTCGATTCAAACAAACGCAATCTTATTGCTATATGATAATGACTTCGCAATGCCTATAAAACCTTTGAAATCGCAATCACATCAGAATATTTAAGCCTGCTTTCGTGCAACCGCTGATTTTTGTTTGAACAAGCTTCACAACCAGGATACACGGTATAGGCTACATTTCTGTGTTGCAAACATTAAACAATAACGTCTCGGTTACATCTGTAACGCTCGTTCCCAGGAGGAGGGAACTGAGACGTTACGTCATAACTGACGTATTTGGGGTCTCCCTTGGGAGGTCAATCACCTCTGAGTTAACTGGAAAAGGCCAATGAAAATTGGCGAGTGGATTTTGCATGCCAAGCCACTCCCCCGTACATACGGGTATATAAGATGGCGGCGTGCATCCACTCATTCAGATTTAAGCTGAGGAGCTGAACCAGACTCGAGCCCCCCAGCGCAACCCCCGGGGCCAGCTGTGTGCCAGCGGGTCCCTGCCGAGGGGGGCCTCGGACAGGGCAAAAAACAGCCTGCAGTGGGATGATTTCGGGGAGGCGAACAGGTCCACCTGAGCCTCTCCGAATCGTTTCCAAATTAGCTGGACCACCTAGGGGTGGAGTCGCTATTCTCCGGGAAGGATGAGCTGTCGTGAAAGCGCATCGGCTGCATGATTCAGCTCTCCCGGAACATGACCAGCCCGCAGCGATTTGAGCCGCGTCCGACTCCACAGGAGGAGATGGCGGGCGAGTTGCGACGATGGGAGCGCAAACCACCCTGCCGGTTGATATACGCTACCGTCGGAACATTGTCTGTTCGAATCAGCACATGCTTGTCGCGCAGCATCGGAGAAACCATCGGAGAAATGCAGCACTAAAGCACTGCGAGCAACTCGAGGCAATTGATGTGCCACTGCAGTCGAGGTCCTGACCAGGAGCCCGAAGCTGTCTGCCCATTGCAAACGGCACCCCAGCCCGTCTTGGAGGCATCTGTGTTCACAACCATGTGCCTCGACACTTGACCCAGGGGCACAGTGGTCCGTAGAAAGACAGGGTCTGACCAAGGGCTGAAAAGGTGGCGACATTGCGGGTTAGCCCCGGCCCGGAACGCGCCGTGGTGCGATGCCCATCTCGGGATTCGGCCATAGAGCCAGTGCTGAAGCGGTCTCATATGGAGCAGTCTGAGCAGCATAACTGTGGCTGCGGCTGTCATATGCCCCAGGAGCCTCTGAAAAAGTAAAGGGGGACCGCCGTCTTGTGTCTGAATAAGTTCAGACAACTCGGCACCGACTGGACACGTTTGTTCGTGAGGTGTGCCGACCTGTCGACCGAATCCAGCTCCAAACTGAGAAAAGAGATCCTCTGCACAGGGGAGAGTTTGCTCTTTTCTCAGTTGACCTGTTGTACTAATATGCCCGACCTTCGAGGCAAACCGAAGAACCGGTCTGTGTCGAGGAAGAATCGAGACATAAAAGTACGCATCTTCCAGGTCAACGGCTGCAAACCAATCCTGACGACGAAGACATGAAAGATGTGTCTTGTTGTCAGCGTCCTGAATGGTAACCTGATAAGGGACCGATTCAGAACACGTAGGTCAGGAAAGGTCGTAACCCACTGGACTTCTTGGGTACAATGAAATTGCAGGTGACCCAACCCAGAAGACAATGTGTTCTGGAGAAACATCATGCTGCAAAAGCAGCCCTACCTTCACCCCTGGGTCCCGCGACGTTGGCGAAGAAGTGCTCCGAGTCTGAATCTGAGGAGGTAAAACGTCACTCATAATTAAAACTCGGGGTGAAAGACCCAGAAACTTAGAAAATTGCTCTTTTTGTGAGTGGTTGGGTACCCCCGACCCGCAGGTAGGAGGCAGCAGCGAAACCGTCCTCTCCCGGCCCTCCTCCGGGAAAGGGGGGAGATATCAAAGTCCCCCGCTGAGCAATCTTCTTCCTCCCCGGGTAGCCTGCTTCCAGGAAGCCCCATTTCCATTTATTTCCACAAGGCAACCCAGATGGCAGACCGCCACCCCTAGGAGTGGTCAGCTTAACGCCCCTAGTTCAAAAATGATTCCGAAGTTATTTTACAGTGGAACAGGCTTATGTTGTCCACATGAGCGCTGCACCAAAGAATGGATCATGACGTGATCGAGGGTCTCGATCCTATTTCCATCTTAAATAAAATGCTATTTTTTTTAACCTTTCTATCAGCCTGTGATAATTTTGAAGGCACCGAGAGCACAGATAAGTGGTGGAGAGTGAGAGTGAGAAAATAATTTAAATACAGAAATGTATCATAATTTATAAAAACAAAGCTTCATATTACGAAAAGGTTACTTTCTAAGACTTTTATATCCTACAGTGATGGCGAAATTAGGTTCCTCCAATCTAAAAAAAACAAGAATCGAAGAACAATCAAAAACAACAGTGAGGAATCGATTCTTGGAAACGAATCCCATCGATTCCAGAACCAGGAATCGGAATCGGACTTGACTCCAAAATTTTCGGAATCGAACAGCCCTAGGGCAGGGTCCTGAACAGTGTCACCGAAGAGGCTGGTCTGAAGGATGAAACACCAAGAAAGCGAGCTTTGTCAGCGTTGCACATCCCACCAGATTCAGCCAATGTTATTACTAATTTCTCTTAGGCCACCAAGATGGACATCACCTGACCGAGGGAGTGCACAGAGACCTTGTGATCACCGTATGCAGTTCCTGCCTCAACCTCAAGTCAGAACTCTCCTCGTGCACGACATAATCATGGCCAGTATGATGCAGGAGGGCCATGGCATGCAGGGCGGGGGTGACATGGCCTGCAGCACTGGGCTCTTTTTGCTTACAAGCCAGGAGGGAACACGGGCAGCCCACCAGGTGGCGGTGTATTGCGTGCATGAGCGCACCACAACCGCACACTCCACCAGAGGGCGTCAACATGCTCCACGCCACCCCCACCACGTGCAGGGTGGAGGTGGCATGGCCTGTAGCGCTGTGAGCCCCACTTAATAACCAATCCTGGCAGCGCTAACATCTTAGCACTCTAGGCGAACACTTAGCCTATAAATAGGCCAATGCGCCAATAAAAATTACTCTTTCTTAAATTAAATTAAGATAAGTTCTAAATTAAGATGGGTTTTTGGCAATAACGAAATTAAGATGAAGGCTCCGTGGGATTTGCTTCGCCACTTCTCTCCACAATCCGGCCTCAACGCGACAGTGAATAGCATCTGAAATGTAATAAAAGTATAATGCCAACATTAGCCTGTATACTCTGTCTGCATTATGCATTTAAGTCTCAATTAATATTTAGTTATAATTAAAAAAACCTTTCCTCGCCAAGATTAGGCTACATATTTTTGTGGAGGAAAATGATTGAATCCACTGTAGTTTCAGCGCGGTCCTGCGCTCACTGATGGTGCGTCCAGCAGCACTGAACACCCTTTCAATGCTGCTGCTACTGGCCGGGATGCATAGTACTAATCTGGCTAATTTTGCCAAAACGTAATCACCAGAGGCAAGCCTCCTTTCACCTCCTCAACATCCATTTTGGCATCTTTCGCGCGCTAATCGAAACGCATCACATGACCGCTCATTTATTGCACAAGCCGGAGTGCAAGCCCGAGCCCGGCCCGAGCCCGTGTAAAATGGTATAAATTAAGCCCGAGCCCGACCGAACCCGTTGGGTCCTGTCGGGTTTCATCGGGTTCGGGCAAAGATCTTCAGCTCTAGTGCTATTAGACGCAAACCCAAATTTGTGCGGAGAGTGTGGCATTGCAGGACATTGAGGCGCCTGCGCGATGACTTGCATTTTTTTTTTCAGTAGAAACAATTTAAAATATTCCGGAATTTTTGCTCATAATACATCATTCAGAACTGTTAAGCATCTACTTTTATTTGTGTACACTCATAATATCAATAAAACCTTGCAAAACGGTGCTTTTATTAAATAAAGAAAACAAACATGATGCGCTTTCCGTTGCCTCAACAGGAGCGCCTCACAAAAATGAACCAAAACTCAGCAAATACATACCTCACAGACATGATACATATATATATATATATATATATATAGAAAGCTTGAAATTATTACTTAACAAAATAAATATTCAATAAAAATTCAGTGTCCAAAGAGGAGATGGTGAGTCAGGATCGGCAACTTCATCCTTGCAACACCGACACAGAAAACACTGGTTTGTTAATAAATAATTCAAATATCTCCTTATTTCCCCCGACACATTCATTGTAATTACGTTTGCCGGTGCTTTGTGCCATTTTCAGCCTATTGCGTGTGCTTGATTGTGGATCTCTTCCAGCTGCGCTGATTTGCTGCTGCTGGCGGAGACACTAAATGCTTTCGGAGTCGGTCTCGAAAGTGAAAGCGAAAGTGAAGTCTAGTGCTGTTCCCACCAGCGCGGAAATTTGTTTTCACCATAATTGGTGTATGTATAAAATAAAACAGACACGAGGCCCAGCCTGTGTCTGAACTATAATGTGAAAATTGTCCTGAAGCCCCCCAACAAACATGAGACGTCCACCCGACGTGCAGATCATGTCTATATTGCGTCAGTCTGTCAAGGACCATATTTGTACTTCTACACGACGTGCAAATCCAGTAAGGTATCTGGACGTCGGACTACGACGTCCCTTGGACGTAGATATGCAGTTCAAAATTTGAACGTCTATTAAGGGGTTTTCCTGGACGTCTGTATAACGTGCAGCACAGGTTCAGGAAATCGACTTAAGAACTTTTTATACAATTAAACATGACAAAGTTCTGACTTAAAAAAAAAAAAAAATGTAAATATCATTTTTATAAAACATTTATGTGTTAAAACAGTGTAATATTTGTATAAAAACATCATGACAGTAACATAATGCGGCCATTTAATTATTTTATTAATATTATTAATATTATTTTTTTTTTTATGTGTAGTATTTTTCACTGGGACATTGACAGAAACAGCCGCTTACATCTATGTGTGATTAAGTTAAGTTAAATAGATGTAAAGAGATATAAATATAATAGATAAATATATTTAAATATTTAATAATAATATAGAATATTAACACAATATTATTGTTTATTGTATATTTTAATAATAATAATATATTTAATAAATAAATGTAAATTTCATTTAATAAATAGAGCTCTATTTAAACGTGCGCTCACGTGAAGGGCATTAACGTAGTGGCGTAAACGTGATGGCGCAAGCAGCCGCGAAGACGGAAGATATTGATATTGTGTAATACCAAAGACTGAAGATATAACCACCACGATAGAACCGTTGTGTAATTTATTTCACTTTACGTTGAGGACACTTTATAAAACCTACAGAGGATGGGACCCAACTTGCCTTCACAACGCAACGCAGCTATTTTGAAATTTAAACAGTAATGGTCTCTAACGGTCATCTGAGAGACGGACGGGTGTGTTAGATTTTGCTGTATTTGGTTGACCAGTGGTTTGAATGACTCGCCATATGTATTAGATTTCTCTAATACATAAAATAAGTAAGCTTGACCAAAGTTCAGGGGAAAAGAGTTTATTGAAGAGAGTCGTGTAGCATAGCCTTCTTCTAGATCTTAACCCGTGTAAGGGTTCAAAGCTTCTTCCTAGTTTCTTCCAAAGTTCTTCATAGCTTCTCCGTAGCTTCTCTCTAGCTTCTGCATAGCTTCTACATAGCTTCTCCCATAGTTCTGTCTTTAAGACAGAACTTTATACCTAAAGACAAATGGCTAGAAACAATAGATACTATCAGGACCTCCCGCTGGAGATCCTGCAATCTACAAGAAGTTCCTGAGAAATGCTATTCCTTTGTTATTCTAAATGTATGGACCATTTGGTTGATTGCATCTGGGTCACAGTCACAATGTAAATGCATCTGTCTAAAATTACACATAATCTTTCAGGTGCTAAGCCAAAGGTAAGCTATATAAATGTACCTTTATTCGTCGTTTTTTCAATCTAATGTTAAATTTCAATTTAGATGTATTTTGTTCTGTGTTATGACGATTTCAAATTAAACTTTTTGTAATGTTTATATCTCATTGTTGGTTAATTTGCACGGAAAGTGGTCAGTGAAGTTACAGTCTGAGGTAAATTTATGTTGATCCCTTTTAATTGTCTAAATTAGTCACTAAAACACGTAACTTCACAATAATGTACGATTTTCAAAACTTTATCTTGTGTTAAGTGTGTGTTCTTGTAGTAAAATAGACTTTCACTAAATTAAAGACTAAATATCAGTCTGGCAGTATTTTCTGATATGTTTACCAAAGAGGTTATAATGAGCATTGTGAAGCTATATTTGTAGTTATAATAATAATAATCGTTTATATTTCAGTTTTGTTTTCAGGGCAGTTCATGAAGACGAGATGAGATGAGATGTTTTGTCAACCTGGACAAAAGTTCCACCTGCCACACCAGACTCTCTGCTGTATATGGAGGCCTGTCCACTACCACATGGCTTTTTGGAGCCAGGGACCTCTTGCAGGGAAGAAAATTTTCCAAGGACCCCCTCATAAATATAACAGTGTTTAAGGCTGAAGTTAATGTGGATAGGAGTATAATGAACATAATATGATTGTTTTATTGGTGCAGATGGTTTCTATTTTATATGAACTCTTTAATAATATATTAAAATATAGCACAATATAGGCCTAATTTACCATATTTTCCAGGCAGTCACACCAGGTCAGGAAAAAAACATGCATAAGTTGCATTGGTGTATAAGGCACATTTTAATGTTACTTTCAGAAATAATGTAAATACTGATAAATAAAACAAATGTTAATAAACTTAACAAACATTATAAACAGTGTAAACATGTAATGTACTTTTCCGAATCATTTAAATTAATTGGCATTCAGAACAGATATATATATATATTAGGGGTGTGATGAGACACTTATCCCATGAGACGACATGAGACCGGGTTCACGAGAACAAGACGAATTTTAAACTTTTCTTAAGAAATCCTCAATGATGAAATATATAGGGAAAATAGTCTTTTATTCAACTGAAAAAGACAAGATGCAAAACAATTTAGGTGCATTTTGAACTTTATGAAATTAAACTTCCATTTTAATGGAATTATATGCAGTAATAAACAACATTTAAACAAGAGCTTCACAATTCTGGATAAATTGCAGATCCCAGTTGTTTTTAAATAAATTGGAGATCACGATTCTGGAGAAAAAAAAGATTAGTTTTGACAAACTGTTCATTGCTTAAGTCTTTTAAAAACAAAATAATAATAAAAAAAACATTCAATGAAGGGAGTCAGTGTTCACTTCATTAAGACTTGTTTGACTATTGAAATCTCCTGAATGAATGATTCAATGACATACTTTTTTTAAACGGGCAATTGTCGCCACCTCCTGGCGGAAGAGGTTAAGCGTTACTATACATACAAGATAGTTTCGTTTTGATCGCTACTGTAGAAAGTAAGTGTTTATACCCTTACTATAAACTTTAATCCCAGTACTTCTGTTACTTAAATGTCTGTTACACAGAAATAATGATTATAATGTGGTTGAAAAGACTGTTTGTGTTGCTCTTTCTGCGTTCACATTTACCCTCTGATTCATTAACATGTGCATCGACAAAACGAGCCATTAATTACAAGCAATATTTATTTTAAATTAAGCCTATCACAAACTTATTTAATATGATACTGAAACTGCTAAACTATTTTTTAGTATGTACAGAAGGTTTTAAACTTCTCTTGTATCAGAATTAGACGTCCCCCCCCCAGTTCAGCTCCAACAGGTGAACATAATGTATGTTTTGTATGTTATTTGTTACTGTTGTTATCCACTGAAAATACGTCCACAATGACCAGATCTAAACTAAATTTTAACCTTCTAGAGACGTCCTGTGAATGTCAATATTGGACGTCCAGAAGACATCATGAAGAGACGTTGTAAAAACTTTCTGGCTCTGCAGGGGACATCATTTCAACGTCCCACAAAGACGTTGAAATGACGTCGTTTGGACGTACTTTTGCTCAGTGGGGGACTTATTTATAACATTTTAGACAATTAAAAATGGACTCATTTATAAAATTAAATAAAACATTTTAACCAATAACTATACTATTAATATTGTTTTTAATATTAAAATGTAGACTAGCATGTAAAATGTACAATCTTACAGACCCCCCAGAAGATCGCCAAAGATCTTTTTTTTCCTACATTTTCTTTTTGGGTAGTTAGCCTAGATTACCATATACTAGCTAGCCATGTTTTGTTTTGTTTATTTCTTTTATTTGGCACCTCTCGTGCTCCCCCTTCCCATCTTCTTTCTTTTGTTTTGTCAGTGTTTCATTGTTCATTGCCCCCAATTGTAAATACTGTAAATATTGTAAATGCTCACATTTTACTTTATCACTGCACAATAGCACAGTATAGCACAATAAATGGTCAAAGTATCAAAATCTGTCTGAACAAGGACTGCCGAAGTTTCCCCTCGAACCAGTGCACCACGCCCACATTTTCAGCATTTATTTCTTAAAACTGTGGTGAGAACTAACCAGGGCTGAAACAGGGGGGTGTCATGACACTTTCACATCCTCTTTACACATTTCGCAGTATTTCCACACATATGATATTTTACTGCAGTGCAGTTATTGTGCAAGTTCAGAACAGAGATGAGTGTCTATTTAGTGCAAGTAGCCTGCCTTTTCTTTTCTCTGTCCCATTCTTTTTCAGGTCAATTTTTACATACATGCTGGATTTAGCATATAACTGTATGTTTTAAATGCACAATTGACTCTTGACTTTTCAAAGTTTTTCTCAAAGATATTAGATCCTTTAAATAGAAGAGATATAATGCTTGCTTCATGTTACACGTCAGCTTGATCACTGAGTCATACACACTTTATGTAGATACCAAAAGAAAAATAAACTTAGTAGTTGCAAGAGTAAATGAATTTGGAAGTGTTTCTGACTCAAGATTAGAACATAAAATTGATATATTCTTCTTACATTAATTAAGAAAGGCGGGAGGAGTAATATATATATGACTGAAATAGACTTATTACATTTCACATTACTTACATTGTAAAGCACAACCTATAGGGTAACAACATTTGGTAACCTTAAATTAATCATTATATCAATTATATGTTTAAAGTTTGAAAATATGATTACAGAACATTCTTGTAATCCCTATTTGTCCATATTGATTCATGTTTCTTGAGTGTTTCATGAAGAAGTTAGAATTTAATGCTGACTTACATTAACAAGTGCCTTTGTGCTCCACACCAGAAGACTTGCTTTGATCAAAATGTTCGGCTACTAGACAAGTTCTCAAAGTGTCCTTGGTTTCCCATTACGTACATGTAAAATACGTGATCAGTTTTTCAAAATGAAAAGTGGAAATACTGCATGAAAAACAATCTGCTTTCACTTCTGTTTTGTCAGCAAGGTTGCAAAATCTGTCTGGAAAAAAACGCCTCATGATCGACAGTTTTTACACAGTTTGGTTGTGACAGTGACTACAGACCATTTTATTAAATTCCTGGTAACACCTTATAATAATAATCATGTATAAGTAATTCAAAAGTGTTTTGTTAACGATTAACTAATCATTTAAACATTAATATACATTTGTAGATGGTTAATAAGTGAAATATTAACATGCCACAAGTGTGTTTTAAGTCATCCAAATGTTTTTGTAAGTCACTGTAAAGCCACACCAGCAGAGGGAGCCCTTACCATGTACTGTCTGTTACTGCTAACTCTGCTGCTTAAGGAGGGTCATGCCAAGTATTGTTTTGCCTGTGTGGACTCTACCAAGCGTTTTCCTTGTTTCATTGCGTTTTTTCCCATGGTCATTGTTTTGTTTCATAGTCGTAGTTTTTGTCTTGTTTCATTTGCTACTTAGGCCTGCTCTCTGGTGTTTTGTCCTTTTGTCTGTTTTTTGGATTACGCTTTTGTCTTGCCCTGGACATCACTGTTTGTTTAATAATCGACCTTGCCTGTTTGACTACGATCTGTACAATAAAGCTCACATTTGGATCTATCCACATTGTCAGTTGAGTCTCATTACAGTCATGAAATAACCGTATCATTGGGTAAATAATTTATAATTATTTGATATATAGTAAAATCACTTATTTTCATAAATTTGTTCTTTGCTCTGATTAAATTGTAGTGTTGGGTTCGAGTCCACCTAAGTCGAGTCCGAGTCTTTAACCAGTCGAGTCCGAGACCAAAATGGGCCGAGTCGGACTCAAGTCCGAGTCCCAAAGGGCCGAGTCCGAGTCGAGTCTGAGTCCGAGGAAACACTACTGTTTGACAGTATCTTAACATTGTTTTAACCCAGGGGTGCCCAAAATCGGTCCTGGAGGGCTGGTGTCCTACAGAGTTTTGCTCTAGCCCCAGTTAGACATACCTGAACCAGCTAATCAAGCTTATACTAGGCATACTATAAACTCCCTGGCAGCTATACCAAGCCCTTGGAGCTAAACCATGGACCACTGCCAAGTTTAGGCACCCCTCTTTTTAACCTTTACAACTGGAAAAACGCAATGTCAATTGAAATGTAAAAAACTCTAGTGGATCTTGCCATTTTGATTTTTGAGATTTTAAGTTTTGAACTGACATATGATTTCTGAAGCATGATAGGGAAAAAGGCAACAAAGAAAATCTTTTGTAGGTCAGACCTCATGTTACACTCTTGACACATATTAATCTATTACTTTTCCTACATACTTTTTAACACAAAATATGGTAAAATATCTATTTAGGAGTCTTAGACCTCTCTGACGATGTATAGTTTGTCATGATTGGATTAGGATTTATTTGTGATATGATGAAGTAAACTTCCCACTGAGCAGACAGTGACAATTAAAGGGTTAAGAGCAGAAAATGCACCTCTTTTATTTCTGGCTGTGTGTTTTGGGTTTTATATGACTTTTTTTTCTTGGAAATGAGGCTATGAGGGATAAACCTAGTCTTTACAATGGTACACACTGTGCATAAAGCCCTATATATACTTTCCATAAATCACAGCAAACTCACACCTGTTTTATTTTTGAATGCATTTATAGTTGCATTAATACACTACATTATATAAAGAAAAATTGATGATGTGCCATTGAATTATTAGAAAATCATGCACACCCAAGGTGGTTTTGGACCCATTAAAACTATTGCTGCAAATATGTTAGAAAGATTATTTTTCTTTTAAGCTAGAAACTGCCACAATGTTTAAAAATAATAATTTCAATACAGAAAAAACTAATCAACTAATGTAAGTAAAACATTCTCAAGCTTACTGAAGACAAGTAAACACTCCAAGTAGGCCTATTACTTACAAACAAACGGATAAATAAACATATTAATCAAAAATACAATATATATATATATATATATATATATATAATTTTTTTTTCACGTAGGTCTATCTAAAGGCTATTACAGAAACAGACTACAGACATTTCCTGAAGTAATAAACGTTAAAATAAATGTTACATATCATTCTTATTAAAGTTAATAATTGATTCAGTCAAGAACAGTGAGTGATTTCTCTTTTTCTTTTGCTGTTTGATTGATATTTATGACGAGGTCCGCGGTTGCAGGTTTACGCTGCTGTCGCTTTAAGATCTGACGCACAGATCATATATTTTGACGCATCAGTATTTCTCCCAACTGTTCAGGTTTACTTAAGACAAAACCGACTTCATTTACATGAATAGTCTCCAATACGAGCATGTGTGTAGCAATAACAGACCCTATTAGAAGCGAAAGAAAACTCTGTATTCGCACACTGACTGAGAGGCGCGTTCTGTGAGCGCGCTTTGAGCGTTTGCACACATAAACCCGTCGGCTTTCAAGTAGCCTACTGGACAAGACTTAAAAACACATGCAAACACTGAATCTTTCTTTCGTGATAATGCATCGAGTCAGTGACATTTCCGTCAACTTTCTCGGATGGACTCGGGATATTTTCCGAGTCCGAAATTAACATAATAAATAACATCCCATCTGCACTACAGGCCTTAGTACATATCTTATTGAGATTGTGGCCAAAAAAAAAATAAAAAGAAGGAGGGACATGTTGCTCTATAATTGTTGTAGATAAATTGCTGTATAATATATGAAATACTGTGAATGAATAAATAGTGTCAGAGAGACGCAGATCTGAGCTGCACATACTCTCAGGATGTACAAGGAAATATTTTATATTGCCAGTTTAATTGTTTTGACAAATAACATTTCACATTACAATCATTACAGACAGTATCTATTCCAGCAATAGTCCAGACACCAAATGATCATTCATTTTATCTTTTCATTTTTTTCTTAAACAGTAGTGGTTCAGTATAACAAAGCAGGGTCAGGTGATGGAAACCTGCCAATCAATATACTGTCTTGTTGGAGACGTGGCCGTTTATCAGTTATATGAAATAAAAGTTGTATTTACAGTAAAGAAGGGAGAGTGACTCTCTCAAAACAGATTCCCTGTGGTTTTCCATTATCTTGAGGGCCACATAAGTAAAAGGCTCATCTTACCCCACTCTCCCCCTAATGTGTCGTATTTTCTATTTACATGTTAATCACCTTCTCATGGTGATGAAGTATTTTACCTATATCAGGACTATTTTGCATATTTGTTTAAGTGACTAAATGTCAGTATTTGACGTCAAATTGATGTTGGCTTGATGGATTTTGGTCACTTTACAACACAACCTAAAAACATCAAAATATCTGTGTCAGCTGACGTCTGTATTTGACATCAGATTAACACTGACATTAGACGTTGAACTGACATTGGATTTTGGTTGCCCAACATCACAACCAAAATTTAACCAAATATCAACATCTTATGACATTGTGGGCCTGCTGACACATGGAAATAGATTCATGTATAAAATAATTAATGCATGTCGAAAAATATGTATTATATAAATAGGAAATAAAAGTATGAATACTCATTTATTTGTTTATTTGACTGTTTGTTGTCTGTCAGCTTTAAAATTCAATATTAAACATGCCTGTTGTGCCTTTTAAGACAGTGTCACATTTTAGATTTCAGCACTCAATTAGACAGCATATCTTACATGGGTTTTTCACCAAGAATAAAACTCATAGTGCCTCTGACATTTTTTATTAGTTATATGTGTTTTCTTTAAAGAAACATCTATGCTCTTTGAGGATTTATTATTATTATTATTATTATTATTATTATTATATTATATTATATTATATTATATAATTATATAATTAATAAGAACAAAGGACAATGAGGGTTACATACAATAATCCAAAGCATACTGTTTTAGCTTATAAGAATCACACCATGAAAAAGTCTTACATGCAATTAAATTATTAGATGTTCTTAAAGAGTTCACATACACATGAGAATCTTTCCTAAAAACAAAAAAGGTTTTTTTTTTTTATGAATGTAAAATTGAATAAGAAATAAAAATAAATTAATAATACATTTAGAGTGAGAAGAGTCTGGATTCATAGAGTAATCAAAGAACACAATTTGGAGGTTATACATTAGTTTCAATATAAATATATTTTTAACAAAATTGGAGAAGTCAACCCAGAACACTTTACAAAAAGCACAGTCCCACCTTTGGGATTGTAGATGCAGCAATGTGTGAACAGGACTTTTATTTTGATCCGGTGATGTGACGCCACAAGGCTGTGCTGCGCTCCTTTTTTTAAATTTTTAAAAAAAAATTTTATTAAACATAGAATACAAAAACTTATAGAAGTAACTAGTCAGCATCAAACCTTAAGGGGATCCACATTACAAGTAAAGCAATAAACTAAATAAAACAAAAAACAAAACAAACAACAACAACAAAAACACAAGAGACTTATACATGTCCGATGATATTTTCTGGGCACGACAATTTTTAAGTAATCTCAGCGAGGAGTAGAATAGTTTAAATTCCTTTATGAAATGTTCAAAGCAGGGGGAGAGTCTCTCCACTTACAACAATGTATATGATATTTAGCAAGTAGGAGAACAATATTTACAATGTCTAATATTGAACTCTTTGACTGACTGACTGATACTGAATCTAAACCATCAACATAAAACAGAATAAAGTTGATGTTAAATACAGGGATGTTTGACATTTTTAAAGTCAGCCAGTCTTTAACATCACCGGCATGAAATGGAGCAGGTAAAAAATAAGTGTTCTAAAGATTCATCAGTAAAACCACAAAAAGCACAACCCGCCTTGTCAAATTTAAAGCGCTTGTGAAGAAAATTGGAAACAGGATAAATCTTATGACAAATTTTGAAATGTGTTTCTTTGACTTGAGGCGGAATTGGCCATTTAACATATTTAGAGAAGGCTTTTTTCAGCATATCAGAATGGTTTACACATACATTGTATTTATTATAATCATGGAACAATTTAGATTTAAAAGCATCCGTAGCAACCCTATTATTGAAATGTTTATCTACTAATTTATGTTGACCAATTGATAAATTTGGCGAAACTGGAGTGACATCAGAGTAAGTCAAAGTATTCTGGATTAGGTGGATCAAGGCTACAGGAATAGCTTTACAAATGTTTAGATACTCTCTGTGAGTACAGTTTATATTAGAATGTTCAACAAAACTGGTGTGATCCAGTAAAACACCTTTACAAGCCATCAGGCCAGTTACAAAGATAATACCCATGTCAAACCATTCAGGTTTAAATACTAATTTTCTGTTTATAAGTATTGCTCTATTATTCCACAGAACCAAACTGTGCGGAGTAAAGTTATGTGTGAATATCATTCTCCAAAAGTGTAGTATTTGACTACTGAATTTAGACAGTGCAAGTGGAATCTTATTAATATTGAAATCACATCTCAAATCCATACCACCAAGCTTTCCAAAAATAGCCCTAGGTATGTGTTATGACCCAAAAGTGGTCTAGGGGTTCTAGGGTCGAACATTTAAAATATAGACATTAAAAACATATACATACAAGCAATGTGTGAGACAAAGATATTGTGTAACAAAATGATTTATTAAAGGTGGAAACTACAAAGGTGTGGTGGAATCAAAAGAGTGGTATATATATATATATATACAGTATTTACATGAACAGTCAAAACACAAGACAAAGGGAACAGGAAGAAGGGACATGGGCGGTGCTAAATTAAAGAAAATAACAAAACAAAACCTTCTAATATCTAACTAAACTACACCTTCTAGCCAATAAACAAAAGTACAAGGGGTGGCACTCGCCCCTAACCTAGTGTACTATACAGGATGGTATTCCTACGTGTTGCAATGTATGTCACGTGACGTTCTTACCTGTCCGCTTCTTCCTGGCCTCGTCACATATAACGCATGCTCAAATATGTGCAGTGAGCGAAGAGGGAACAAAAAATATATAACTGGGCAAAAACGTACATGAAAATCAAGCAACATAAACAACAGGGGACATGACAATAATACGTGATGGCAAGAAAAACACAGCACAAAACAGCAACAACATGGGGGCTTGCGGGTGGTCTGGCATGCACTTTTATCTGGGAGGGTCTTGTCCGATTGGGGGTGGCAGGATGGGTGACATCAGCTGTTAATGAAGATTGGCAGGTGACAGGACCAATGACAGGTAACTGAGAAAAGTGAACGTAAACAGAAGAGACAGCGGGAAACACATAACAACACAAGCACGTAACAGTATGTGAAACCACATAGAGTTAGAACAAGCAAAATTTTCAATAAGCCTATCAAGGCTTCAAAATCTAAGGCTTTTAATCTGCCTTTTTATACTTTTTAACTAATTGGGACCTTTTTAAATAATGCGTTTTATTTCTCCATAGAGTCTGAAAAAGTTGGCCTTCCTAATATTACTGTCAGAAATAAACACAGAGTGACGAGGATATATTAACTTACACACACCTTCAGCTTTAGATAGAATAACTTTTCCAAATATTGTGAGATCTCTGGTCAGCCAGTGACTCATTTCACAATGTTAAGTTTCTCCATCCTACGATCATCCTTAGATATTGTTAAACTTAAATATTTCACCTCAGTCTGGACATTTATCAAGGCAATACAGCTCTCTGGACAAGAGTGGATAGGCAACACTACACATTTCTTAATATTGAGACACAAACTGAAAAAGCATTAATTAAGTTTAGTGCAGTATCAACCATACTTTTATCTTTTAAAAAAAATTACAGTATCGTCTGCAAATTGGCTAATCTTAAATTCCTTTTCAACAGTCTTAATGCCTCGCAAATTTAAACCATTAACAACAGCCAAAGTGAGCATCTGGGTAGTTAGGATAAATAGTTTGAGAGATATGGGACAACCTTGGTGAATTCCTCTGCACATCTTGAAGCTAGGATTGATTTTAGATCCCAAAGACACCAAACTAGATACATATGAATAAAACATTTTGATTATATTTATCTCCAAAAATGTATCTCCAAATCCCATACATTTTAATGTTTCTACAATAAAACATCTATTAGATGACTGTAATCCAACATATCAAGAATCAGTTTTTAATGAAAATGTATATTCCTTCCCTTTATAAAGGCAGATTAACATTCACTAACAACCTTTGTCAAACCACTGGTCGAGGCGATTGGCATATACAAGAGCTAGTAATTTGTAATCCGTACATTAAAGGGTTATCGGTCTCGAATTTTCAATAGAAAGTGGATCTTTATCTGCCTTTGGGATCAAAGTAATGAGACCATGCTTCATTGTAGGAGAGAGATCTTGTCTTAAGATACATTCACCAAGGGCTTCAAATAAAAGCTGACGGATGTCTTTCCAAAAGCAGACATAAAATTTGACAGTTAAACCATCCAAGCCAGGTGATTTACCCTTGGCCATTTGATCGATAGCTTTATCCAGCTCTTCAATTATTAAATCATCCTCCAAAATTCTTTTAAAGTCATCCTCAATTAATTCAACCCACCCTTGAATTGACTGAAAAAAGGATTTGCAACTAGCCTCAGAGTACCTTGAACAATATAAGTTACTATAAAAGTCTCTAACTGCCTTGTTAACTTGTTAACTTTGTTTCTCAAGATTAGGAGTAGGAAGAATTTTTCTCACCCTCCTTGATAAAACGAGCCCTAGAGCGAATAAAGGCACCCCAAGCTTTGTCTAAAAATAAATTATCTAGTTGATTTTTGAGATTTTCTAATTGGGCTTTTTCCTCACTCGACAACACAGCTTTAGAGCATAAAATGTTGATATTAGTAACAATTTCCTTTTGTTTAACCCGCATTTGTTTAGAAGAATATTTTCCCATTTTACTTGCAGCTTCTTTAACTTTGAATTTAATGATAAGGAAATCACAGACCCAAAATTTATATCTGAGGAAATATACTCATTTTATAGTAATATGTACTCTACATCATACTCTGAAAATAGAGGTAAAAAATTTCTTGAAAAGGTCAAAGATTTCTTCCCACAAATTGATGGTGAATTTAAAGCAATATGTGATGGAGACCTGAGATGAGAGGATCTCTGCTGTTAAGAAAATGCTTTGTGGTAAATCTCCTGGTCAGGATGGTTTGACTACTAATTTTTATAAGTTCTTATGGGATGATATAAAAGATATTTATTTAAAGCATTGAAGGAGTGTTTTGAATCTAATTCTTTACTTCCAACCTTGAAACAGGGATTAATTATTCTCATTCCAAAGTCAAACAAAGACAAAAGAATTATTGAGCATCTGAGACCGATTACCTTACTTAACGTTGATTATAAAATTCTTACATCTGCAATTGCTAATAGATTAATAGGTTGAGTCAAGTTATAAGTGATACTCAATTTGGTTTTATTATAGGAAGGTCAATTCATAACAATATTAGACTTGTCTTAGATTTAATTGATTACGGACATTTAATTAAGGATGATGGGTTTCTTTTGTTTCTTGATTTCTATAAGGCATTCGATACCGTAGAACATAAATTCATTTTAGATGCATTGAAGTTTTTTGGTTTTGGTCATAAGTTTGTTAAATTAATAGAGATGTTGTACAAAGATATAAATAGTTCAGTATCCTTACCATCTGGGACTTCTAAGAGGTTTAACATTAACAGAGGTATTAGACAAGGGGATTCGACAAGTCCGTATCTATTTATTTTAATAGTTTTAGGGAGTCAGTTATTAATAAGTCAGCTAGCAGATGATACCACCCTGTTTCTTAGGGATGCAGAGCAGATTCCAGTTGCCATTAATCTGGTGTCTCATTTTTCAAAAGTTTCTGGTCTGCAATTGATTTTTAAAAAAGTGTGAGCTGATGGCACTTCATGATCACACAGAATCTCAATTTTGCAATATGCCATTAAAAACTGAGGTAAAATATTTAGGGATATTATCACCGAAGACCCTAAAATTAGAGAAAAAAGTAATTTGATTGATAATATGAAAAAATGTCAAAATATTTTAAATTTGTGGTCTCAAAGGGATATATCTATATTTGGCAGAATTCTCATGCAGAAGTCAGAAGCACTTTCCAGGTTGATCTACCCAGCATTTTCTTTAAGTATATCTGATAGGTGGATAAAAGACATTAATCAAATTCAGTATAAATTTATTTGGAAAAACAAGCACCATTATATAAGAAAGTCAGATGTAGTGAAGCCAATCAGTGATGGAGGGTTGAACATAATTGATTTCGATGTTATGAATGGCACCCTTAAGTTGAGATGGCTCCAAGCTTTCCTTAGAAATAAACACTCCGTTTGGTTTAGCCTTTCTTTTAAAATTTTTGATTCGTTTGGGGGTATTGATTTGCTTTTAAGGTGTGATTTTGAGCCATCAAAGTTAAAGTGTAAATTATCATCTTTTCATAGTCAGGTATTATTATACTGGAAGTTAATATACAAACACAACTTTTCGCCGCGCAGTTGTTCTCTGTGGAATAATAAAGAGTATCCTTATTAAGGGAAAATATGTGTTTTTTCAAGACTGGATGGATAAAGGTATCTGGTCCATTGTACACATTATGGATGGGGATGGAAATGTCCTTAGTTATGATGATTTTTGTGCAAAATATAATATTATTTGTACTCAGAAATTATATATGTCTTTGTTGAAAGCTGTCCCTGCTGGTTTGGTTCAGTTGATTAAAGCTGCATTGTGGTATTTACCTGTGATATCAAGATTAGGTAATCTAATCATCTCTGGTGTTAATTTTACAGAGCAGAGCTGTAAAAATAAGGTTTTAAGAACATTAGCAAATAGCCAGATTTTCCCTTTTAAAGTAAAGAAGAGATCTCTTGTTTTTGATTTTCCTGAAGATCAAGTGGTTCGAGTTAGAACAAGATTTCTCTCTTTTCCACTTCTACCAAAGGTGAAAGAAGTTCAGTTTAAAATCATTAATGATATTTATCCCTGTAATGAGTTCCTCAGACACAGATTTAATATGGATTGTAATGAGTGCACCTTTTGTGAAGCAGACATACGCTGTGTCCGAAATCGTATACTTCCCTACTATATAGTACGCGAAAAACAGTATGTGAGGTGAGTAGTATGTCCGAATTCATAGTATTCGAAATACAGTAGGTGAGAAATACCCGGATGACCAACTGCTTCCGCCCGAATTCTGTAGTACACATACCATGGACACTTTACTATCCCATGAGGCTCTGGGAGGGGAGTCGTCATATTCGAAAAAGGCGGAAAGTGGAGACGCATGACACATGACAACATCAACAAGGCGGATGTAGTACGTCCGAATTTCATTCATACTAACCATATTCATACTATATAGAACATACTTTTTAATGGTCAGGAAGTACGTTCAGATTTAAATGTAGTACCTACTGAAGCAGTATGCGATTTCAGATGCAGCAATAGAGTCATTGGAACATTTGTTTTATTTTTGAAAATTCTCTAAAAAACTCTGGGATGACCTCTATGCTTGGGTTAAGTTTAAAATATGTAATACCTGACTTTGATTTTAAAACTGTAAAATATTTGTCATTTTGTCAGAATGATGTTGAATATCTGGTTAATAATATTGTAAACTTGACCAATTACTTTATTCATAAATGCAGATTCTTTAATAATCCCCCCTCTTTCTTACTTTTTCAGAAAGATTTAATGATCTTCTTCAAATCTTTAAAACTCATGCGTCATAAAAAAGCCCTTAAACTGTGTAATCTTTTGAAGTTTTTTTTTTTTGATGATTAAGCCCCTTATACTGTATTGTATTTCTGTATTTATTTTTATATTTATTTTTCTATCTGATTTTTTTTATGTATATTTATATTTGTTATGCTGCTATTTGAACTTCTTGAATTGTGTTAAGGTTTTTCTTGTTGTTTATTTGGTATTTTGTATGTTCTCTTGAAGCAAATAAAAAAAAAAAAAAATTTAGTTTTTCTGGTGTTGTGCCGAAATCTGTGACCTATCGAAAACTGTGACCAGGGGTCGCTGTTCAGCAAATATTGGTAGCGACAGCACCCTCTCATTAAATCAGGCTTGATTGTTTTAGAGAAGCCATGTCTCGGCGCAAGCAGTTGCACCCACGGTATTTCGGCAAGCCCGCTTCGAAAGAACATGGTAAGTTTGAGGTGAAAAAACTTTGTTTACAATTTTGTGCTCGCGTACTGTAACTGTTATATTATATGTAGTGGTGGGCAGAGCGACGCTTCATGACACTTGGACACTTTTACTGCAATCTGTATTACGGTACAGATACCAAAACAGTCCCAGCAAACATGCCCGTTTGGGGCCCGCGTGGGCCCACTGTGGGCAAAAATTCTAACCTGCGTGGGCAGCCCGCTGTGGGCCCCAATACCGGCATGAAAGGCGGGGCACGTGTGGACCCCACACTATGGGGCTTGTGTGGGGCCCGAGTGGGACAGCCCAAAAGTGTGGGTTAAGTGGGCTGGCCAATTGATTGTGGGCCCATAAAGTGTGGGCATGCTGTGGGTTGGGTGTGGGCACAGTAGGGATAGTGTGGGGATGCTGTGGGCTGGGTGGGGGCAGCTGTGAATGGCCATTGTGGCCTTAACAAATAACAAAATTAGTTTGCTTTTACTTTGTACCTGCAAAATGCCACAATATTACTATTAATGCATATGCAGAATAACTGCACACTGAAAGTAGAAGCAATAAAATAAGAGTCATAAATTTCATATACTTTCATTTATTCACAGCCACGTAAACAAACAAAAAAGCAGGAAACACTACTGTTTAAAAGTTTAGGGTCGGTAAGATTTGTCAGTGTTTTTGAAAGAGCTCTCTTATGCTTAACAAAACTACATTTCTTATCATGAGCAGTCTTGAAAACTGTTGTGCTGCTTTATATTTTTGAGGAAACCATGATATATTTTTTCAAGATCCTTTAAATAATGCTTTTAAAAGAGCAGCATTTATTTGAAATAGGATTTTTGTGCAACAATGTAAAAGTTTTTATCAACTTAACGCATCCTTGCTGAATAAAAATAATTTCTTAAACATTTCAAATGTAAAAATGTATTTCTTAGATTAAAAAAAAATAATAATAATAAAATACTGACCCCAAACTATTGAACAGTTGAATGTATTAAATAATTTTATAGGACAGAGCAATGATCAATTATTACTAAATCAGAACGTTAAGCAGATCATAAATCAGTTCCCTAAGGGGCAACAGTACAACTCTGCCTGATCGCTGTTCTTCTGCTCTTCCACCATCCCAAGTGTCTTATACTGCGGAGGCATTTTAATAGATGTTTCCATTTCAGATGCTGTGGCCAGCCTACTTTTTGTAGGCTTTTTGTAGTGAGAAAGAAAAGAACAATTAAAATGTAAATATATATATATATAAACCTAAATAATACAACATTGTCTCAGTGTTTTTTGTCAATACTATGAAAGTCAATGGCATGAACAATGACAAAAACAGTTGAAATGTTCTTCTAAATCTTTTTTTTTTTTTTTTTTTAAACAACAACAGAGTGAGTAAATGATGACAGAACTTTAATTTTTGGAGGAAGGTGCACTGTAAGAAATTACTAATGACTTTAACTTGATGCATGAATGTGCAGCTTTAAATAAACTTAAATGCACTTACATTACAAAAGATGCAGCGACCTGGTGGCTCTTTGTTTAGCTGAAGTTGACAAGCCAAAGGGAGAAAAAGAGAGAGAGAGAGAAATATTAGTGAAATATAACAATACAACTTAAAAAGTATTAAGGTTTTGACTACCTGACTCACTTACAGCAGTGGTGTCCTGAAGGACCAACATCAGACAGAGTTCAGCTCCAACCTGTCCACACGCCTGCTTGTAAGTCTGTGGTTCTCCTGAAGACCCTGATCAGCTGGTTCAGCTGTACATGATTGGGGCTGGAGCTAAAGCACTCAGGACTAGATGGAAATCAGTACTCAAAAGACAAAGAAGACAAACATTACATTAATGGTATAAAACAAACAAACAAACAAACAAATAAATAACACTATGTACAATAATATCTAAAAATGTAAAAGGAAGAAAAAATAAATACAAATAAGTCAAGCAGTACACAGGTTACAGTTAAACAGCCAGGAGAAATCATTATACATTAATATGCTACCTTAATATTATTTATTATTTCCTATTTTACAAGATTTTATAAGCGTATAGCCGAGGTATTGTATTGTGCTACATATAAATCCCAGTTTGTGTTGCTATTTAAGACTTTAAAACACAGATTAGCTCCTTCTTGCTCGGCTATTATTAATTCATCGCGTAAACAGCAACAGAAAACGACAATAATCCAAATTAACACCAAAATGGACGTAAACTAACTTAATTCAGTGAATTTAAGTGCAGTTTTAAAGGATATATTACATCAGAGATTAACGTTACCTCAGAAAACGGGTTTTCGGCCGTTATGACCATTCGTCGTTTAAACAAGTGACGCACTTGTAATCAAATTTACCACTAAACGGGTGTAATTTAATTCCTATTTATTAATTCACAACCATTTTGATGAATTTCAATAGAAAATTAAGAATTTAACCAAGAAATTTAAAATCTTACCTGACTGAGTTGAGCCTGGGCGGTACCGGTTGAAGTCTGAATGACCGCTCATTAACGATGCAGAGTTCCAGCAGTTCGCGTTCTCATTGGCTAGAATTAATCACGTGCTGAAGAGCTGACGCGCCATTGAATGTATTATATCATTACATATTTATTTTTCCTTTTAGAAATATTTAATAAATTACGTCACTAATCAATACCAGCAACAATGAATAAATTAACAAATCAATGATCTGATTACTCAAATAAATTAATTTTATTTAATGATAGCCTACAATATGTTTATTTATAAATATAAATACATTAGTAAAACAAAAACTATATATATATATATATATATATATATATATATATATATATATATATATATATATATATGTATATATATACACAGTTTTTGTTGTAATTTGGTTGGATTTTTCAACTACTTCAAAATGTTAATCATTTTAACAAAATAAGAAGGATCATGGAAATTGCATGTTATTTTTTATTTATTACTGACCTGGTTATAAACTATATTTCACATACCAGCTGTTTACATATACTCCACATAACACAATAATAATTGATTTTCCAGCATATTTGAAACCTTTTCAGAAGTAAATGTAAGATTCTCAAGAAAGCAACACAATGCATTAAGAGCCAGGGGGTGCAAACTTTTTGAAGTGGATGATCAGAGTAAATTGCACTAATATTGTCTTCTGTGAGACAGGTAAATATTTCTGTAGTCTGAAGTGCAATACTAAATGGAAAAACAAAATCTGTAAATAAAATATACTTAATAAATAGAATTTACACATCATCATTCTGTTCAAAAGTTTATACCTCCTGCCTCTTAATGCATTGTGTTGCCTTCTTAAACATCAGTAAATGTTTTCACCTTTTGTAATAGTTATGTATGAGTTCCTCAGTTGTTCTCAATGTGGAAAGATGGATCTCAAAATCATACAGTCAGTTTTGGAAAGTGTTCAAAAAAGCAGAAGATGCTGGAAAAACCAAATAATGTGCAGGAGCTGGAGGATTTTTCTGAAGAACAGCAGGCAGATGAACTGCTCAGGACAAACAAGGGACTCATGAACAGCTATCACAATAGATAAAAACAGTCGTGGATCATCCAGGAATCGAAACACAGTATTAAGATTGAAGGGTATGCAAACATTTGAACGGGGTCATTTATATAATTTCAGTTATTATTTTGTCTTGTGGAGTATATATAAACATCTGTCATGTTAAATAGTTTATTCAGGACAGTACTAAATAAAAAAAATAAGTTTTCATAATCCCTCTTATTTTGTTAAAATTATTAACATTAAGTATGTTCTGCAAGGAGTTTGTACAACTGAATTCAGTTTTTGTTATGGACAACAATTTATTGTTTACATTTTACTGCCATTGTCACAGAAATACAATTTTAAATGTATAATTTGCATGTAGATATAACAATAATTTAAAAAAACAACAATTTTGATTAGAATCCAATCATAAAACATTTTTTAAAAAGTTTAGTTTTAGCTGTCTTTTGCTGTTAACAAGATGGACTGCCCACAGTGGGCTACCCACAGAAAAACCACATGGGACCCCAATTTAGCAAACTGGTATGGGCCCACATGGACTAGCCCACAGGGGGCCCACAGCGGGTTTAGTGTGGGCTTGCTCTGCCCGCACTGTCCCACAGTAAACCCATAGCGGGCCCGCGCGGGCATGTTTGCTGGGATGACGTTCCCGTGAATCACAACTGTTGCCAATGAAGCGTGTAATTATTACCGTACGAACCCAGAAATTTTCTGCCTATAGCCGCTATGAGGCCGGGGAATGTGTGAAATCCTTCCGTGACCGCTCTCCTTAAACCCGGCACAAGTCTTCCTCGCGCACTGCGGACGGAGGATTCGTTAATCTGCGGTTACCGCGAATGTAGACACTTTAATACACTACTGCAGTTACCCATAATGAAAAATTAAAAGTGAAATAAATCACTTACCGCAGTTGTAAATCGTACTTGTTGCCGCTCCCGAATGTCGACCGTTGAAGAAAATCCCGCCTCTGTAGATTTAAAATTTACAGCATTATGCTGTACGTTTGCGTCAAACCACCACGTGACCCACGTGATCAGATTATGCTTTAAGCATTTCTTGTTAAAGATATTGGTTTTTTTTCTCCTAGTGTTTTTTATTTGCAGGTGATTGTTATTTATTATATAAAGACTGTGTTTGTTTTGTTTATATTTTGTGTAAAAGTCTATCTAATACCAAAACACTGGTTAAAAATAAAACAGCTATATTTGGTCATACAACTATGGTGAATGTATTTCTTCAGACAATAATTTAATCTGATTTGAGTTCTGTGCTGATTTTATGCTATACTTTATACTACAATTTATTTTAGACTCTTCTCAGATATATTATCATTAACAACTAGAATAATTTAAGATGTATCATCTAGCCTACCTGATTATGATACTAAACTTATCTTGAATTGAACCTTGTCAGTAAGTGAAACAAAATGATTAATTTGTAATTAGGTCAAATGGACACCAGCTTGGTCAGGCTGGGAGACCAACTTAAACCAGCTACTTATAGAAATGTGATATATATATATATATATATATATATGGCCATATATGTACATATATATATATATAAAACAATAGTTAATATATGTGAACATATATGTACATATTTATAATAACACTGTTTTAATGAGCCATATATGAGAACATACATGTACAAACATGTGGATGACCTTTTTTTTACTTACTTTTTACAGTTATGAAACTATTTGATCATATAGATAGTCATGATAGCAGCTCAATTTTTTTTATTGCCATACAATACACAGCTCATTGTTAATTTTTTTTATTCTTCTTGAAGGTACACTGACCATGTCTTGAATAACATTCATGTAATATTTATTTAAAAAGACAATATAGCTCTATAGATCTGATGAAATTACATGCCCATACAAACCCATCAAAACAATACACTGTACAGGAAATTATTTTTTGTCTTCACTGAAACTAATTTCATGTTAAACGAATAGTTCACTTAAAAATAAAAAACTGTATCATGATTTACTTAGCCTCAAGTTGTTCCATACCTGAATAGAATTTTTCGTTCTGCTAAACACAAAGGAAGATATTTGTAACAATGTTTCAACCCAACACTTGTGGGGCAACACCAACTTGTTTTTTCACCATGGAAGTTAGTGGTGTGCCACAACTGTAAGTACCGCTCAGCCAAAAAAAGAAGTCATCGCTGTTTGGATTTTAATAGGCAAGTGCTTAAGAGTCTATGAATGGATCATTATTACAGTGATTATTATGTTTCTAGAATGTTATATGTTTGGCAACAGTTCCTTTAAACCTGAAAGATGGAAATGTGTGGCTTTTCATTTTATCATGGCCATATTCCAGGTTGGCAATGCCCAGATTCATCAGAATTAAAATTTTGAAAGAGTGGTTTAGAGAGCATGAAGAATCATTTTCACACATGAAATGGCACCTCCGAGTCCTGACCTTAACCTCAGTGAGTCTTTTGGATGTGCTGAAGGAGACTTTACAGAATGCTCACTTCTTGCATTGTCATCAAGTGTGATGAGGTGACCTCATCACACTTGATGGCATTCTGCACTCTTGTAGGATTTACCATATCATCAAATGCTGAAATAAATTCATGGGAGGCACAAGAAAGTGATTTCTTTGCATACAGAGGAAGAGCTTTCTGCAATTGAAAGATTTTTGCAATTTGCAGAGGGACACCTTGTGTACTACTGATCATTTTGAGAATGCTTTGATTGTATGAGGCAAATGCAAAGGCTGAGTGAGCCCATAATGGACCCCAGTTTCTTACACTTTGTGCCAAATGAAGGCATAGATGGACATTGTAAGACATGTAATGTATACCATACAGAATCCCCATGTCAGTCACAAACAACTTAAGCAGGACTTCTGCTTCTGATATCTGTTGTGAAGTGACACTTTCGGACAAGAGCAATGCCAAACCTTTCACAAACGTAGCCCAATGTGACAGGTAACAGTCTGGTAAAATCCCTTTAAGTGTAGGTATGCTGTAATACAGAAGCCACATGTACCATTCATGAGCTTTCCAGTATTTTTTATCGTTCAAGGATCTGGGCACTCTGGAAACACGCAATGGTGGTTGGATTTGCATAAGTTTAGCATCAATGTCAGATACACATTTTCCTATGTACCATGGATTTTTATGGTTGTCACTTTCAGTCCACATAGAGGTCACTGATCTTGCCACACCAAGAAGGCAGGCATGCATATAGTCAGGTACACAACCTTGAATAAGGTCAAAAGATGGCATTAAAGACAAAACAGATGGTCCTTTTACACCTTTAACAGGGCCATGGGCTGTCAATGCTGATAACATCACATGTTTTGCTCTTAAATTTGGGGGTAGCTCATTGATTGTGTAGAGAAGTGGCCAGATACTGTACAAGGACTTCTTGAATACAGGGACACCATCGCAACTGAAAGTTAATTTCAAGTTGATGTGGTACCCAGACTGAACTTATTTCTGAGAAACCTCTTGTTCAACTCGCCATCAATAATGTCAGTAAAGACATCAGGTGAATCATTACTTTAGTTTGAAAACAAACCATCCACATCAAATTGTTCCATCATGTCTTTCACCTGAGATTTAAGTGGTAACACAATAAAGAAGTGTCCCAGTTTCATCTGATCATGTGCATTATGAGAAATCTGACAACTGTTACAAATGACGGCGTCACCTCTGACATCCATGGAAAGTGAGCATTTTTCACATATGTAGTGAAATTAAATGTTTTTCTTTATGTCATCAAGGTTTTTGTAAAACAAATATTTTGTAGATGACACAGCATGCTTCCCACCTATCACATTTACTACTTTAAGGATGTCTTCTAAGGCAACATCAGTTAGTCCACGCTTAAGTTTTAATGCCATAAGTATAAGTTCATGTTGTCGTTGTGTACTGCCAACAGTCTGTTGTACCTCATCTAAACTTGTTGAAGCAAGTGTAGATGCAGTGATAGGTAATGAAAGAGAATGTGCTTCATGAATCTAGGATACAAAAAAAAAGAAAACCAAGCATCAGCACATTTATTCAGATTCTGTTTTTTTTTTTTTTAAACAGCACAAACCACAGTAAAGATAAGATTAATCATAGTTAATAACACTTGTATCAAGTAATCATAGTTTATTAAGTTTGCTATTATTAGGTTATATATTACGTTCAATAACGTTTGGTCTTGCGTGTAAAGTAAAAACAAACCTCTGTGTTTGTCCCGTGGTGTAGTGGCAGCTCATCTGCTCGTGTATCATGTTCAGACACAGCAGAGGCAGAATAGGGAGACTACAAGAAAAGGGAAACACACATGAAAACCATTGAAAAGTTAACATTTGTGTCAGATTTATTGCCAATCGTACAAAATGTTTATATTGAGTATTATATTGGGTGAAGTACTACTGCAAAGAAAAACACACATGAAAAACAATACAACATTTCATAAAGAAGTATACTGTGGCTGCCATTAATACATATACTTTAGTGTACACACACATACCTTTTCTGATGTGAGACATGGAGAGGCAACAGCAGTTTGGTACAAAGGACATGCATTCAGCTGCTGGTCAAAGACATCTGAATAGGTCTAATAAGAGGTGGTAAATACATCAATGCAAAAATCACATCCACACAAACCTTTCAATTCAGTTAAATTCCAATGAGGAGACTTAATTAACTTCTAGAGTTTGTTAAAATAAAATAATAATAATAAAATAAACCAACATAAAATGATAAACCCTGTAATTATGTTTTGAAGACACAGAACAAAGAGATACCTTTTTAGCAGATGAAACCTTTGGACACAGCCTGGATCTGAAATGAAATATTATTTATAGCTCACATTACATTAATTTAACTTGCAATAAATTAGGTATGCATTTAAAAAAAAAAGTTAAGTTTCATGCAATAAGACAGATGAAATAAAGGTCTAACAGTTATAATAAAGAGCCTACTACATAAAACATACCTGCAATTAACTTACCTTCATTTTTTATTTTTATTAATTTTTTTGCTGTCACTTTAAGACAGAATGAATAGAACACGAATTCTACAAGTTGTTTAGGTTGTCTTGAGACTTTACTAATCATGTGTTTGATTGTGAGGCTTATAAGCACCATCATAATTTACAGGTATGAAAGGGAGGCCTTGAGGGATAGATTTACCATGGCATCCATAGTAAGGCTATAAAGCTCCTAGGTCACTTATAATTTTCCTCAGCTCATGTTGTTTGGAATTATTTTGTCTACTGTAATTTGGAGAGATAGTTTTAATTGTTTTGTCAGCAGAACAATCCAAAAACACATACAGACCATGAGCTTCGCTGTCAGTTAAAACATCATAAAAAGAAGAATCTCCCTGTCATGTCCGGTTAAAATCAAAATGGCGATGTAATTTAGCTCTAACTGATCTTAATTGCCTTGCGAGTAATTTTGCTTTCTTCTTACCTCTTCCAACGACGCTCAGTTCGTGCTGGTACTGATCCATGTTTCTGTAGGTCATTTTAATGCTGTCTCAATCGCAAAATCCTTCCTGAGCACGTTATATTTGTTGAAGTGCACTTAACGTTCTCGCAGATTATGATACAACAAATGTTGTAATTTATTCTCAAAATGTAAAATATATACAATATACAAAACACATTTTATACATTTAATAAATGTGATTAAACATAAATAATTGACTATTAATTAATTAACTGCAATTGTAGATAGTCTGTTACTGTTATGCAAAAAAAAAAAAAAAACATAAACAGGACCTGGACAGTAAACAGATTCACCGTTATTTCTGATGCAATCCTTTGCAATGGGCGCTTGTCCCGGCTAGCACGTCGTGCCACGACAATGGTCACGTCTGGTGTAATGAAAACTCATGTATGAAACAGTATGAATTATACCCCTATAGTTTTGTCAATCAACAAAAGAAGCAAAAAAAATGATGAGTTAGATGAGATCAGCCTTCTTCGTCAAGAAATCCAGGAGATCAAGAATCATTTCCTGGCTGGTATGATCATATCTAATTACTTTTTCTAACCATTAACTATATATTTTAACCAAGTATCTTATCTAACTGTTTTTCTGTTTTCTCACCCCTATTTCCATTTCCCCCCATCTTTCTGTCCCATGTGTTTCTTACTGGATGTTCAGAAATCCCTAAAATACACAATCAACTACAAAAAATAAAAAAAAAAGTCTGCACGTGTTACACCAAGGGAAGAGCTGTGTGGACCCACCACAAACACCCCCCTCATCCTCACTGGTACTTTGTGTTTGAAGTGGACTCTTGCTAGTATTCAGCTATTTTACTATTCAAAGCCTATAAAGTTGTTTTCGTATTGTTTAGCAGGAAGAAATTTATCCTGGGACAAATGAGATGGTTCCCAGAAATGTCTGGCGAGCAGCTAACCAAGCCAGCACTGGCACTGCCATGGCACGGATCTTGCTCATGGGGCTGTTCAACATGATACACTCATGGAGAGTAATTTGAGAGGTAAGTGTTGTGTCTTTCTTAGCTGTCTCAGAACATAAATCTGTCAAATGCATAAATGCAAGGGAGTGAAAGTAGTCATGCTTTCTGTTGTGTGTAATCAGTAAAATAATTATTGGTCACATGATTTTTTATTTTAATCTCTTTTGGTCAATCTTTTAGTGTGTACACTGCCCTCCAAAAGTTTGGAAACGCCCTAGAAAATGGGTTTTGGACAATATTGGCATGAATCCTTTTTTATTTGTGATAATTTTGCACTGATAAGGGACAACACAAACTACGAAAACATATTTTATTACATAAACAGTTTATACATAGAAAAAACTTACATTTTCGATTCATCAAAATATCCACCATTAGCAGCTATTCCAGCTCTACATAATCTGGGCCTAAATTCATTGTATTGGCAATCAATCACTAAATGGCAATCAATTAAGGTGCTGACCCAAAAATCTGTGCCAAGTTTAAACCAGTAACCAGACATTACAGCTGGCAAAGGGGCATGTCTGACTTTGACATGTATATATTGCCATTATTATGTCATCAAAATGAAAATTATTATTGCTGGTCTTCAGTGATGATGTCAACTTACTTTAATGTATTTGCACCAAAAAATGATAAGGATTTATGATGATATTGTCCAAAACCACACTTTGCCAGGGGTGTTTCTAAACTTTTGGAGGGCTGTATATATATATATATATATATATATACACATATATATATATATATATATATATACACACACACACACACACACACACACACACACACACACTACCGTTCAAAAGTTTGGGGTCAGTAAGACTTGTAATAGTCTTTAAAGAAGTCTCTTATGCTCATCAAGGCTGCATTTATTCGATTAAAAATATAGAAAAAAACAGTAATATTGCAAAATGTTTTTACAATATAAAATGTTTTTTTATTTTAACATACTTTAAAATAGAATTTATTCCTGTGATGAAAAGCTGAATTTTTATCAGCTGTTACTCCAGTCATAAGTGTCACATGATCCTTCAGAAATCATTCTAATATGCAGATTTATTATTAGAATGATCAATGTTGGATAATATCAACAGTTGTGCTGCCAAATATTTTTTGGAACCTGTAATTTTGTTTTTCAGGATTCTTTCATGAATAACAAGTTTAAAAAGTACAGTGTTTATTCAAAATATAAATATTTTATAACAATGTAAATTATTTATTATTAACTTTTAAGAAACTTTTATTTATTAACTTAATACATCCTTGGTGAATAAAAGTATTAATTTCTTAAAAAAAAAAAAGAGAGAAAGAAAGAAACAATAAAAATGTACTGACCCCAAACTTCTGAACGGTAGTGTATATACACACACAGGTATGTGCCAAAAAATTTGAATATCGAGGGAAAGTCCGTTTATTTCAATAATTTTGTTTCAAATAGTGAAACTTGTATGTTATATTAATTCACTACACACAAAGTGAAATATTTCAAGCCTTTATTTGTTTCATTTTTGATGATTATGGATTAAAGATAAAAAAAAAAAAAAATCCATAATTTCACAAAATTAGAATATTTCATGTGACCAATAAAAAAAGGATCTTAAACACATGTTGGCCTTCTAAAAAGTGTGTTAATGTACTGTATTATGTCCTCAGTACTTTGTTGGGCCTCCTTTTGCACTAATTACAGCATCAAGGTGGCGTGGCATGGAGGCGATCAGCCTTTGACACAGTTGAGGTGTTATGGTAGCCCAAGTTGCTTTGATATTGGTCTTCAGCTCGTCTGCATTTCGGGGTCTCTGTTCCCTCATCTTCCTTTTGACAATACCCCATAGATTTTCAATGGGGTTTAAGTCAGGTGAGATCAAGTGCAGTTATTCCATGGCTATTAAACCAGGTACTGGTAGTTTTGGCTTTGTGGGCAGGTGCCAAATTCCTGTTGGAAAATAAAATCATCATCTCCAAAAAGCTTGTCAGCAGCAGGAAGCATGAAGTGCTCTAAATTTTCCTGGTAGACAGCTGTGTTGACTGTGGACTTGATAAAAGACAATGGACCCACACCAGCAGATGACATGGCTCCCCAAACCATCACTGACTGTGGAAACTTCACACTGGACTTTAAGCAGCTTGACTTTTGTGCCTCTCCAGTCTTTCTCCAGACTCTGGGACCTTGATTTCCAAATGAAATGCAAAATTTGCTTTCATCTGAAAACAGGACTTGGGACCACGGGGCAACAGACCAGTACTTTTTCTCCTTAGCCCAGCACAGACGCTTCTGATGTTGTTTTTGGTTCAGGAGTGGCTTGACGCACGGAATTCTACAGCTGTAGCCCATGTCATGCAAACGTCTGTATGTGGTGGTTCTTGATGCACTGACACCAGCTTCAGTCCACTCCTTATGAAGCTCCCCCAGATTTCTGAACCGCCCTTGCTTGACAATCCTCTCAAGGCTACGGTCAACCCTGTCACTTGTGCACCTTTTCCGGCCACATTTTTCCCTTCCTCTTAACACTCTGTTAATATACTTCAATACTGCGCTCTGTGAGCATCCAGCTTCTTTTGCAATTGCCTTTTGAGACTTTTCCTCCTTATGGAGGGTGTCAATGATGGTCTTCTGCACAACTGTCAAGTCAGCAGTCTTCCCCATGATTCTGAAGCCTACTAAGCCAGACTGAGACAATTTAAATGCTGAGGAAACCTTTGCAGGTGTTTTGCGTTAATTAGCTGACTAGATTGGGACACAGGGAGCCTACAATGTTCAACTTTGTCATGATATTCTAATTTTGTGAAATACTGGATTTATTTTTTTTTTTTGTATCTTTAATCCATGATCATTAAAATTGAAACAAATAAAGGCTTGAAATATTTCACTTGGTGTGTAGTGAACTAATATAACATACAAGTTTGACTTTTTGAAACAAATTATTGAAATAAATGGACTTTTCCTCGATATTGTAATTTTTTGGCACATACATGTATATAATATATGTAACTATAAAAACATAAAATACTTTGAATGGATGGTGAAAATAAATATGGTATAGGTCTTACTGAATATGGATCTTTTTAATGATTTTTTAACATGTGTCTCTTTTACCTGTGAAAAATTCAGGTGGTGAGTCAAAATTTGTGAAGGGGGAAAGGCGCCGAGCCCTTGATGAGGTAAAGTTAAAGGCAATTTCTGGTGAGTCATGTTTATTTTGTTGAATTATGTTATTATGTTGAAATGGTGGTTGTTGAGAATATTTAGATTTGGTAACTTTGTTCAACAATATGACCAAAACTTTGCTGAAAAAACTGTTGGACACAATCTACTTAATGCCTTCTGTCCTCTGATTAATAGTTTATATATTTTTTTATCAAGTAAATCTTTTTTGCTCATAAACCTTTAATGATTCTTATAAAGTAAATGTAAGGTAAATATTTACTGAATATAAATATTTACTGAAGCAGCTTGGGTTTACTTGATTATTCACACATTTTTTAAGTTAAAAAATAGTTTTTACATTTATTCATGGTAATGTAAATGCCAAATATAACACAACAGGATTTTGGGGAACATTTATTTGTCCATATCTCTGTCTCAGTTATCAGCATATATGTATGTGTATTAAATATGATTTAAAAAAAAACACATATGCAAATTTGTATATATGCATATGTGTTTTTGTTGAGTATCATATTTATACATCAGGGTGCATATTACAGAAATATCTTAACTTTACAATCTTATTTAATCTGTTTGGTAACCATGGAAGTTTCATTTAAGACCTCATTTAGGACAAAACCTATTACAAATAACATTTCCTAAGTGCATTATCTTATCTTAACTACAGATAGGAAACGGGTATTACAGAACCATCCTAACTTGACAAAAAATCCTAAAAACAAGGATTTAAAAACTTATTTGAAAGGTCAGTGGTAAGAATCCCATTACAATAGTTTTGCTTGAGAATGGTGTAATATTTATTAATAAAAAAAAAAAAAATAAATAAAAAAAAACTCTGTTGCGATGAAATCAAAAGCACACTGGTTTTGTTTCAACATCTTTAACCTCATAGCAGCAGCTTGTGCATAGTTGGTTGTTTGGTAACAGACATGACAGTTGATTATCGAGCTTGATGAAAATTTCTGTAATACACCCTCAAGCTTTTATGGCTCATATATGCAATTTATTACAAATCAATGATAACAGACAGATGGACAAATAAATGTTTCCCAAAAGCTTGTTGTATCATATTTGACATTTACAGTAACATGAAAAATGTAAAATGAAGTTTTAATTTATTACTTTAAAAAGTGGTGTATAATCAAATAAATGCAGTAAATGTTTATTATATATTTAATTGATAAAAAACGTTAAAGACTTATGAGCAAAAAAGATAAAAAACAAACAAACAAAAAAAATTTTAATCAGAGGGCAGAAGGCATGAAGTAAATTGTGTACAACAGGTTTTTCAGCAAAGTTTTGATCATGTTGAAAATGTATAGGCCCTAGAAATTTGCGTATTATGATACAGTAGGCTAATTTATTCATAAATAGGCATTTTACTTATTGTTCAACAGAATTTTACAAAGAATGCTTAATTTAAGAATAAATGTTAAAAAAAAAATGGGCTAAAATATTGTAATACGCATTTCCAAACAAGTGAATTTATACCCCCAAAGGGATGACGTGTCCTGAGAGATACAAACGTTAAAAAAAATAAAAGTCATGTCTTTAACAAAAATCATAAAATTGTATTATTTGTGTCATAAGAAGATTGGAAATAGCAATGAATTCATTTTCTGATTTCTCTTCATGGTCTTGCCCTTTTCAGAATTAATGTGCTTCTAAATTAATTTTCTGCTATTTTTTTTAAAGATGCTGTGATGATAAAACATCCTGGAACCACTTCTGGCCAAATTGGCACTGCCCTAAACTGCAAAATGGCAGAGCTTCGAACTGGATCAGCAAAAAAAAAAAAAATATATAATTCATAATTAAAGTTGTCACTTGATTGCTTTGATTGCACTTCATTACCTTGAATGTTTTGTGTTACCTCACCCAAAAATAAAAATTCTGTATTATTTAGTCTCCATGAAGTTGATCCAAACCTGAATGAGCTTCTTTCTTCTGCTGAACACAAAAAAGGCATTGTGAAAAATGTTTGTAGACAAAGTTGCTATCCACTTCTATGGTAGAATATTTTCCTTTGTCAGCAGAAGAAAGAAGCTCATACAGGTTTGGACCAACATAATGGTGAGTAAATAATTACATAACTTTCATTTTTGGGGGAACTGCCCCTTTAAATACATTTTAACTAACACTAAAATAAACGTGTTGATATTGTTGTGTTTTTGTTGCTGCAAGTTCAGTTAATAAAAAGTTTTTGAAACATTACACTTATTGTGTTTTTGAAATTTATATTTAAATTTTTAGTTCAAATATTTGTAACTTATATGTAACATATATTTAATTTACATATATTTTTATATAGGTTTTATGAATACAAAGCTAAACATTGTTGCCCAAATATGAACATATATTATATAGACATATATGTTCCATATATGTGTGTATTGGGGAAAATATTTGTTACATATATGAAAGCAGCCATTTTTGTAATATTTTGAAATATATGTTGCATATATGTACAAGTATCTGACATATATTTTGTATATCTGTGTAATCCATACATGAACATATATATTATATATGTGTTTTACATATATTGCCATATATCAGATTTTCGTATGGGGAAAAATGGTGTTTATAAATTAATTTCCAAGAATCTACCAGCTTGACAAGTTATTTATGATTAAGATATATAATCACATTTTAGCACAGATTATATACTTCCATTTAATGAAGATAACCTGGGAAAATGTAAATCACATTTCATTAATATTTAGAAGATACTATTTTAACCAATTTTAATTAAAGTTTTACATTCAGACAGTCAAAATCAACTTCTAAGCACATCATTAACTGAATACTTAAACCATTTTAAACAAACAAGGCTGAAATTTAATAGAAATCTTACCTGCATTAATTACTTTGGGCTTTTGGTAGCTCTGTAATTCATCCTTTCGAGTAATGCTGCACTGTATTACTTTTTCTTTTTAAATGAAAAAGTAAGTAATTTTAGCGAAAAGACTTTTATTTTGGTATGGCGATGTGACGTCATGAAGGCGCGTCGGGCTCACTTCTGTGATTCGGCTGAAGAAAGGTGTGTGCTTTTAATCATTTGAAATGTTTAAATCAACAAAACATGTTTAGATAACTTTATATAAAACCGCGAAATTAATTATTAACTATTGTAACACAGTGATGCAAAAAGGTGCATCTCATTTAGCTCCCTATAGAGTGAATCAGTTTATCATAAAAACACAAATTCGGTCACTGGCAAGTAGTAATGGAGAGATGGAGCTTTTCAAAACAACGAGTCAACTGAATCAATTGCATCGCAAAATGATTCACTGTTTTGAATCGCTCAAATCAGCGCACACTGACGACACCTGCTGCTTAAAACAGTGTAAATGCAACGAGAACAACAAACACAAGCATGTGTAATGACAACTTTTACAAACAAACTGCAAATGTTTTCGTGAGAGTGGAATCTATTAATTTGTAAATTATATTTAATTAATACTAAATATAACTTAATACAAATGTGAACCTTTATGTAATTTGTGTCTTTCTGTTTATTTGAATGCTAGTTTTTTTTTTTTTTGTCTTGTCTTTATGAGTGTGCTGACTACTAAATTAGGGCTAAATGACACACACAGATTTAATTTGCATTTATTTATATATTTTTCTCTTAATGTTAAATAGGACATAGTGTGCAAACACACAGAAAAACTCCTGGTGAAGCAGCTGAGATCCGCATGACACTATTATGAAGATGGCGTTTATTAAAGAGGAGAGTGAAGACATGAAGATTGAAGAAACATTCAGAGTCAAAGAAGAAACTGAGGAACAGACAGGTTGGTTTTCATTGAACTCACTCATTTGATCCATATCAAAATGTCCAGCTCTACAGAAATGAATGATATTTTTGAAGAATCTCAAGTGTCCTTATTAAAGTGGGTTTATGTGACATTGAGCTCACATGAAAAGACAAATAGTAATGCTGCCACCAACTGAACCGTAGACAAGCCTACTACATTTGTTATTATTGGGAAAAATACTATGGAATTCCTAAACAAATATATTTTGTCTATGTCTATTTCTGAATTGAAAACCATTCATTTCTATCAGTTAACTATTCAGCAGTGCAGCTGTGGCTCATCTGTATGAGCATGTGGGCAGTGCCGCAACAAAATATGTATCCACTTGAAAACAAAGATGTATATATACTGAATCAATCGTGCAATTAAATCATAAATGTGTTCAGCATTAGTTAACATATTTTCCAAGTTTCTAGACCAGGTTTCAACAGACAGGTTGGCTATTGATAGATTCTGCTGGTTTCATGAACAATATTACCAAAGATTCCATAAATAATTAAATTCAGAAATACCAAACATAAGATTGTGTATGTTTGGCTGAAAAAGTTTAGACTTAAACTGTTGTGAATGACTGAGTATAATACAGTGGAAGTTTGCTTAAGTACTGAAGAATTTCAGCCATTCAAACCTTTGTGTGTAATTTGCAGATTTTTCTACGGTTTCCGAGTTGAACGACATGTTTCCTGGAAACGGTGTGCAACGGGGTTTAAGATATATTTTCTTTTGTTTGGTGATGTAAAAAAAAATATCGTGTTTAGAAAGAAAAAGAAGTGCAATGTTAATATGAACAAATACTTTTACGAAAGTAAAAGTACTGATACATCACTAAAAATGTACTCAAGTAAAAGTACACAATTTTTAAACTACTCAAGAAAAAAAAAAAAAGACTACTTAATTACTGTAATGTGAGCATTTGTAATTCAGTGCTTTACACCCCTGGTGCTTAGGATCTGCAAATCATTCGCCATCACTCTATCAGTCATCTCTCATTACTGTTTATGTGGTAAGTGATGTTGTATGTACTGTAATGTAACAGGCAACCACTAGCAAGCAGCTAACCATGTCCCTTTAGTGGCTCTGTAGAACGCATTGTTTGTTTTCCATGTCTTTCCAAATACACTGCATGGATGAGTTCCACCTTTTTTGTTCTGACAACATCATGTCATTACTATTATTATATTAACTAGAAAATCAATTTTTGAAACTTGTGAAAACTGAACACCCCCACTGTACATGTTGTTGGTTTGTTGCTTGCTGCTTTGAGCCATTAAAAGTGGTTTTAACTTGCATTTGTCTTTTATGCTTTAGAATTGATTTCACTGAAAAAGGAGAGTCAAGAATTAGATGAAAAGGCAGATAAAGATCATAATTTCATAACTGGATAAAAATCATTTAGTTGCTCACAAAAAAGAGCTCATAAGACAGCAAATAGAGGTTATTTCACCTGCCAACAGTGTGGAAGGAGCTTCAAGTGAAAATCAAGCCTTACAAACCACATAAGAATTCAGAGTGAAGAGAAACCTTACACATGCACACAATGTGGAAAACGTTTTACACAAACAACACCTTGATGTCCACATGAGAATTCATACTGGAGAGAAACCTTTCACCTGCCAACAGTGTGGAAAGTGTTTCACTCAAAAAGGAAACCTTAAAAAACACATGAACATTCACACGTGTAAGAAGCCATTTACATTTATTATTCTGGATGTAAACAAAGACCTTATATATAGGAAGACTGTGCACTTCTGTTACTGATCAATGGGAGAAAATGCAACGCCCAATATTGTGAATAAGCCCCACCTTCTAAACGAAACAGCCAATCGTTGATTAGTGAAGTCGTTGCATAACTGCTAACTGCATAATCATGAGCTTAATGAACAGTTTTGGAGAATTTGATGTTTCCCCATTCAAAGAGATAGGAGCTGCACTTGCATGCCCAAAAGGTGTTTCAAAGAAGGCGGCCGATTGAAATGACTTGTAAAGTAGCCGTTTGACGTGTATGGTCACACTGGTGTGATTAGTGTTCATTTCTCCCTTCGAGCTTTGGCTGGTCCTGAGCCAGATCGGCTTAGTGCTTATTATATATCACAACTAAACTAAACAAATATCTTAATATGTGTAAATATTTGTATGAACATAAAAAGATCAATATCAAAAGCAGCACTCAGTATTTTGTGTACCAGCAGCTGCTTTAAGTATTACAGAGCATCTCATCCTCATGGACTGAACCAGGTTTGCCAGTTCCTTGTTACTCCACTATGGTCACATGTGGTCTAGCATTATAAGGATGATCAGCTGTCCTTCCTGTCTCCTTGTAGCACTGTCTTAGACCTCTTAAATCACTGGGCATCTTCATCTGGTGTTTTTCAGAGTCAGTAGAAAGGTCTCTTTACCAGGGCTTTCACACCATGTAGTTGTAGAAATTCAGTTCTAGGAACTCGCCAGCAGGATGTTTTTTAGAGAACCATTCCCCTGGGTTTTTCAGGGTTGCGTCTTATGCTTAAGTGGCTCAGAAGGTCTGATATCATTATACAGTAAAAGAGCGGCTGCTAGAGGCAGCTTCATTGATGCCTTGTGCTCTTTGTTTTGACACGTGACACTGAGTTATTGGCCAGTGTGGGCTAACCTAACTGTTGGTATTGGTAAATCTCTACTCTTAACATATAAAAAGGTACAGACAACATTGTCAAAATGATCCCCATTCACACAGATCTGTCAAAATGCATGCCAGGTCTGACATCACTGCTTTGACAAATTTTTGTGGTTTACAAAAGTTGTTTTCAAAACCTTGCACTTTTAAACCTATTTTCAAAAGCTTGAGGTGTTAGGCTCCCTAAATCAGGTTGTCGTGTAAATGAACAGCCAAATTCAGAAACAGAGGTAGCTGCTGTCAAGAGCAATGGGCATGCCGAAAAGTAAATCAGTAGAACAGAAACTACCCTTTAACACCCTGACAGAATTTGTCCACCAATCATGAAGACATTTCACCATGCCCCTACATTTAAACATGCCTGAACCTTTTGCCATGCCCATTGATCCAGCCTGCAGTTATTCCTTTTTTTTTTTTGTGGAAAAAGTTGTTCTATAGACGAACTAAATGTATTGATACCTGTTGTCTTGTGCCATTAAACTGTAGTTTTAAACTTTTATTTTCTTGTTTGTTTTTTATCTTAGATCTCATAGTGCTGAAAGAGGCGAAAGAAGAACAAAATGAGAGTCTTCCAAAGACAGGAACTAAAAGTTATTTCTCAAGTTTTCTGTTTGGAAAGAGTTTCAGTGAACAAGGAACCCTTAACAGGCACATGGGAATTCACACTGGGGAGAAGCCTTTTTCCTGCCAACAATGTGAAAAAAGCTTCACTCATAAAATAGATCTTGAAAGGCACATGAGAATTCACACTGGAGAGAGTCCCTTCACCTGCCAACAGTGTGGAAAATTTTTCACTTGTAAATTAGGTCTTGAAAGGAACATGAGAATTCACACTGGAGAAAGTCCCTTTACCTGCCAACGGTGTGGAAAAAGTTTCACTGAAAAAGGAACCCTTAACAGGCACATGGGAATTCACACTGGAGAGAGGCCTTATGTCTGCCCTCATTGTGGAAAAAGTTTCAGCCAACAAGGAAACCTTAAAGTCCATATAGAAATTCACACTGGGGCCATGAACCATCCAGTTTGAATGCTTTTCCATGGATTTACTGTAATAACACTAACTGCACTGTGGTATTTTACCATAAATATGAAATGTGTATAGAATTTTATCATATTAATGTAGACATGTATTACTGCATTAAAGGGGACTGTTCACCATTTAACACTCCAGTCGATCTCAGACCCCTCAGAAGCAAATTGAACTCAGGAAGTGGTCTTTCATCTAAAGGTATGATTCGCAATAAATATGCATTGTAAACACAAATCGACCCAGCTCACTTTATTTTTCCATTCGCAAATTCTGATTGGTCATCAGATGTCTCCATACAAATCAGCTGTTCATAATGGCTGCTTCCTCTGGCAGATCTGTACAAGTTATTCGCTCACAACTTCAGGAACTATTATTATTATTGAGCTGGGAGATGTAAATTATTCAGGCCAACTGAAGGCTGAGGGTGAGGCCCACCCACCAACTACTTTCTGGCTCCACCACTGCGCTATCGCCATTTACACTTAGTGCAAATAAAAAAAAAAATACATTTTTCAAATTAGATTTTTGACCACATTTGGACTTCCGGTTATGAGGTGTGCAGAGTAGTCGCACGCTTAGCTTGCTCCCTCGGTTTTATCTTTAAGTTTCTTGTTAAACCTTTATTTTTTCATCGGCAGAGTCAACAAAGTTTCGCAAACGGGCTGTATTTGTTTAGCTTGTCTTATCATGTCTAAAGCTAAAGGAAAACAAGCAGAAAGGGAAAAGGAGTGCCCGCCGATTTCCATGGCCGACATAAGCTCGCTGCTGGACGAACACCGAGCGGCCCTTTCGGCCGATTTCAAATCCTCTTTCGACTCCCTTGCGTCTACGCTGGATAGCATCCGATCAACAATTAACGATCACGGGCAACGCATTGATTCTCTCGAAGTAAACGCTACGTCAGTTGACCAACGGCTCCAGCAACTTGAGGGCGCCTTCTCTGCGTTGCAGAAAGACAATGATTTGCTCAAACACAGAGTAGCTGATCTGGAGGGTCGCAGCAGACGTCAAAACATTCGAATCATTGGATTGCCTGAATCGATTGAAGGCCCTCGTCCATCAGCGTTTTTCTCTCAGCTGCTTATTGATGTGCTTGGTTCGGAGGTCCTCAGTTCGCCCCCCGAGATTGATCGAGCACATCGGAGCCTCGCACCCAAGCCAGCGCCGGGTGGAAAACCGCGGCCAGTTATCTTGCGTTTTCACCGATTTCAAGTTAAAGACCTTGTAATCCGCGAGGCTCGCAAAAGGGGCGTCCTGCATTATAAGGACTATCAGATTCGCATGTTTGATGACTACAGCCCCGACGTATTGAAGCAGCGCGCCGAGTACAGGGATTCGATGGCTGAGCTTTACAAACGCGGGTACAAGCCCGCGCTCCTTTATCCAGCCAGGCTGCGCATCACTCTACCCAACGGGGATAAAACTTTCCTTATGTCTGCATCGGATGCTGTCAAGTTCGTTCAGGACTTAAACACGAGCTCCTAAGAAGGCCAACGGGCATTTTCTGATTATTGATGCCTTGTTACACCGTTGCTGGTATTGTGGTGCTTACTCTTTCTTCTTTTTTCACGTCGTTTTACTATGGACTGTAGTTGCGTAAATAACCGGTCCATTTTTTTTTTTAAGTTTTGTATCTTCATTTCAGTATCCACAGTTGCACTGTGGTTTTGGTTGCGCACCACTCTACCCAACGAATAAAAAACTGTGCTCCTGTCTACTTCGGATGCTGTCAAGAACTCATAAGAAAGCGAACGGACACTTTCTGTTTAGTGATGACTTGTTGAGCCGTTGCTATATTTGCGGTGCTGGCCTTTTTCCCCCTTTAAATCTATTTCATTTATTTTTTTATTTATTTTTAACTTTGAATCTTGATACGTGTATTAATCCTTGCTTGGTAGGTTTGCTGTTAGTTTAATGCAGTTTTTCTACATAGGTAGCCCGTGCGGTTTGCATACGTTTTAGCTTCAGGGCTCTGTGTTTTATTTTGATATGTTCGATTGATAAGGTTTAACTTGTGTTCTTTAAATCTATGTACACTTTACTGTGGGGGCAGTGCGATTGGTATAAGGAAGTATTAATCTAAGCTGATCCTTGTATCAGAGTGCTGTTCGTTGCTGTTCCTTTCAGCAACTGGTTCGGGGTGGGTATGTTTATTGTGTTCGTGCTGTTGGTGTCTGTTTTTTATTTATTTATTTTCTCTTTTTTTTTCTTTCTTTAACTTTACAATCCTGCGTGCTACTACCTTTTTTATTTTGTCTTCGGTAATTTGGCATGGTTGTAGATTGGAATATTACCTCTAAAAAGTGCGCATGTTAAATCGTAACACAAGTTTGTCATCCAGCGGTGCTTTGAGATTTATCAGCTGGAATGTGAAGGGGTTAAATTCACCTGTGAAATGCAATAAAGTGTTTGAACACTTGAGAAGTTTAAACACAAAAATTGCTTTTTTGCAGGAAACCCACCTTAAACCATCTGATCATATGAAACTTTGTAGAGGTTGGGTAGGCCAAATCTACCATTCTTCATTTTCAAGTAAGGCTCGTGGGACTGCAATCCTAGTGCACAAATCTGCACCTCTATCTGTTTCTAAAGTTATATCAGATCCTAATGGTCGCTTTATTATTGTTACCGGGAAAATCTTTGGTAGTACATTAACTTTAGCTAATGTGTATGGCCCAAATTGGGATAATGAGGACTTCTATAAAAACTTTCTTTTCTCTCTTCCAGATTTAGTTTCTAGTCAGCTTATTCTGGGTGGAGACTTTAACTGCTATCTTGATCCCTCACTAGATCGCTCTTCCAATAAGCCCCTTTCTCAATCTAAATCATCTAAAATCATTCAGCTGTTTATGGAGCAGTATGCAGTCTCAGATGTATGGCGCTTTTTTAACCCCAATGATAAGCAGTTTTCTTTTTTTTCTCCTGTACATGGTACCTTTTCTCGAATTGACCTTTTTCTTATTGATAATAAGTTGCTCTCTTCTGTTTGTAACTGTTTTTATAGTCCTATAGTAATTTCAGATCATGGTACCATCACAGTGGATATCTCATTCTCGGGTGTATCGTTTACACGATCCCCTTGGCGCTTTAATTCATTTCTTCTTACTGACCCAGATTTCATTGAAACTATTAACAGTCGCATTGATCTCTTTATTTCTACTAATGTTAACCCGGACATGTCAGCATCAACAATCTGGGAGGCATGCAAAGCCTATTTACGTGGAGAGGTCATTTCCTACTCTGCCTTTCGGAAAAAAAATACTGCTGAAAAGGGGGTCTCTATTTCTAGGGACTTGTCAAACTTACAGTCCAGATGTGCAGATGCACCCGATCCTGAACTTATCAAAGATTTGCTTATTAAAAAGTCTGAATTTGATTTATTGGCCGCTGATGGGGCAATTGAAGCATTACTTAAGTCTCGTTATAATTATTATGAATCTGGCGATAAACCAGGCAAAATATTGGCGCACCAAATTCGACAATTTGTCTCAACTCAAAATATTTTACAAATCAATACCAATGATGGTACAACTATTAACCCTCAAACTATTAATGACCAATTCAGGAGTTTTTATTCTTCATTGTATGCTTCTGAGTGTTTAGCTGAAGAGGCTGAATTTGACGGTTTTTTTAACCCCTTAAACATTCCTTCTATTGACCCCGAGACATCTTCTAGTTTGGACGAGCCTTTTACTGTAGATGAGATTAAAGGTGCATTATTTTCAATGCAGAGTGGGAAATGCCCTGGGCCTGATGGTCTGCCCACCGAATTCTTTAAAGCGTTTGTTGATAAACTTTCCCCATTACTTTTAAACATGTTTAATGAATCCTTTCAATCCGGCATTCTTCCACAAACCTTAAGACAGGCCACCATCTCACTAATATTAAAGAAAGGCAAAGATCCGCTTCTTTGTAGTAACTATCGCCCTATTTCTTTGTTATGTGCGGATGTTAAAATTTTAGCCAAGATGCTGGCAAGGCGTGTAGAGGCTGTTTTGCCTTCAATCATTTCTACAGACCAAACAGGGTTTGTTAAGGGAAGACACTCTTTCCACAACATTAGGCGTTTATTTGATGTATTATACTCTCCTTCAACATCCACCACTCCTGAATTGGTTATTTCGATGGACGCAGAGAAGGCATTTGACCGGGTGGAGTGGCCTTATTTGCTTTACACCTTAAAAAGATTTGGTTTTGGCAGTAAATTTATTTCCTGGATTAAACTTCTGTATGCCTCTCCTTTAGCTCGTGTCCGTACCAACAATGACTATTCTGAATATTTTCCTCTTCGACGTGGTACTCGGCAGGGCTGTCCACTCTCCCCCATACTGTTCGCCCTTGCTATTGAACCTTTGGCTGTAGCCCTTAGGTCCAGTCAGATGATGGGGATCACAAGGGGGGGATCTGTGCATAAACTGTCTTTATACGCCGATGATCTTTTGCTTTTTATTTCTGATCCAGACAGATCCATACCCCAAGCGTTAGACTTATTGGAGAAATTTGGACAGGTTTCAGGATATAAACTAAATTTTCATAAGAGTGAGCTAATGCCTATAAACTCGGCGGCCATATCTTATCCTCTTTCAACACTCCCGTTTAAGAAATCTCGAGATAATTTTAATTATCTGGGCATCTGTGTGACTAAAAACTATTCTGACCTTTTTGAGTGTAACTTTTCTCCACTGCTGGATCAAATGACTAAAGATTTTCAACGTTGGTCTTTATTGCCTCTTTCTCTAGCAGGTAGGATAAATTGTATAAAAATGAATATATTGCCTAAATTTTTATATATCTTTCAATGCATACCAGTTTTTATTCCCAAGCATTTCTTTCACTCTTTAGACAGCTCTATTTCTCAATTTATCTGGAATGGGAAAACTCCCAGAATACGAAAAGGTGTCTTACAAAAAACCAAGGAGTTGGGTGGTTTAGCATTACCCAACTTCTTGTTTTATTATTGGGCTGCAAATGTCAAAAATATGTTATTCTGGTGTAGTTCTGATGTTCAACCGCCCCCCTGGTTAGGGATTGAGGAGGCTGCATGTGATAAATCTTCACTGATGTCTCTTCTCTGTCTTCCCCTTTCATTATCGCCTTCAACATTTTCCAATAATATTATAGTTAAGAACTGTCTAAAGATCTGGTGTCAACTTAGACGGCATTTTACTTTACAGTCAACACCTCTTTTATGTCCAGTAAACCTTAACCCCCTCTTTCCTCCCTCTCTCACTGATGGGGCCTTTGCGGCTTGGGTGAACCGTGGGATAATTTCTATTAAGCATCTTTACTTTGATGGAACGTTCGCTTCATTTGAACAATTGACTCAAGTTTTTAACTTGCCAAGGTCACATTTTTTTAGATATTTGCAAATCCGGGACTTTGCCCGTAAGCATTTTCCTGGGTTCCCCATGAGTCCACCCTCCACCCTTTTCGACATGATTCTCAATACGAACCCTTCTCAGAGAAGAGCTATCTCTACTTTATATAACCATTTATTTACATATCAGCCCCAGGCTTCTGATTGTCTTCGGGTTACCTGGGCTAGAGACCTCAACACGGATACAGAGACATGGCAGTTAGTTTTGAAGCGTGTTCATAATTCATCTGTTTGCGCTCGCCATGGAGTCTTACAGTGTAAAGTTGTGCACAGGGTACACTGGTCCAAAAGTAAGCTAGCCCGTATATTTCCCAATATTGATCCATGTTGTGACAAGTGTCATCTAGAACCAGCTAATTTAGCCCACATGTTCTGGACTTGTCCTGCTCTGTCTACTTTTTGGGAGTCAGTTTTTGAGTCACTTTCAGCTACCATATCTGTTAAACTTTCTCCCTCTCCACTTATTGGGTTGTTTGGAGTCTTGCCTTCTAATTACTCATTGTCATCTCATTTTATTGGGCTGGTAGCCTTTCTCACTTTACTAGCTAGACGTTGTATTCTGATGCATTGGAAAGGTCCTCATGCCCCTTCTCACACTCGGTGGATAAAAGATGCTTTATTTTTTATTAAATTAGAAAAAATTAAACACACTCTTCGTGGCTCCATGTTAAAATTCTCAGTTATATGGCTACCCTTCATTGATCATGTTAGAACTCTGCAGTTGGATGCAGTCTCTCTTGAGTAATTATCCATCTACACTGTACTATTATGATTTCATTTATCCAAATTGTTCACTTGTATTGTCAAGTCAGTAGCACGCATTTATTACTAAGCTATTATTTATTTATTTTAATTATAATTTTTTTTTTATTTTCATAATGTTTGTATGTTAATTATGTATATGTGTGTTTTGTTATGAAAATTCAATAAATAAATCAAAAAAAAAAAAAAAAAAGATTTTTGACCACATTTGATCTTGTAGGCATTTGTTCCACTTTGAGAGATCAGAACTGCACATCTTTACTGCATTTATTTCACTCGTCCCCTCACTGCAGCCGCCTATTCTCGCCTAAATTTCAGATGAGGCTAGCCATATCTCAGACGATCCAATTATTTATAGTCTCATGTTGTCCCAAACCTGTATTAATTTCTTCAGTGTCTATTTACACTAATTGCAAATAGCCCGCCTTGTTGGCAGAGGATATTTACACTACACTAACACTAACTAACAAAAGATGATTGTCAAACGTTAGTTCCAGTGGTGTAGATATTAAAGCGCATACCATAGCGCAATTGACCTGAGCTCGAATCTGCCTTTTGCCCAACTTTTTTTCTGCCTTTTCAACTCTCATATCACATTGGAAAGGCATTAATTTTCAATACAATGAAGGAAGTAATTGAAAATTTGAAAATGAAGTACCGGGTAGGGTTAGACTAGGTGTAGGTGTTAATAATTTGAATTAAAATTATAATTTACACTCAATACGATAATCACATACCCATATGTAGTGGACAGCTCATTCCAGGGCCCAGTTTATTGGTGGACCCCTCCTTGACCACAGTAGTGGACAGAGGTTTGCTTTTGATCTTGATTGGATCTTGGTGAACTAACATAAGCAAACTGTCCAATGCCATCAGATAAAGATGCCAGGACAACAGCCAGACTTCTCTTAGGGTGTTTTCACACCTGCCTCACTTAGTTCGGTTGAATCGCACTAGAGTTCGTTTTCCCTCTTGGTGCGGTTCATTTGGGCAGGTGTGACTGTAGCAATCGCACCCGAGTGCGCACCAAAAGCGGACCAAAAAAGCATACCGAGACCTCCTTGAAGAGGTGGTCTCGGTACGCTTTCAAACGTACACTGGAGCGGTTCGTTTGTGGTGAGAACATGATCCGAACTCGAACAGACCCAACTGCAAAAAAAGTACTGCGCCTTTTTGGACTAATCCAGCTGCCGTAGTCAGCTGCGCTGTGCATTATGGGATGAGGAGACGTATTTGTTGACAGTTAGCGCTTCATTCTCGAAATGTATAGTTTGTCTAAAGTGATGTATACAAACTATATAGTATACGATGACCAGGGATACAATCAGCCCGCGCAGTCGTCCCTCCATACTAAATAGCGGCATGTTGTCTACCGGCTTTATGTTTCCTCGCTTTATTTACTTCCGGGAGTTCCATTGGAATTTTCCCGCACGTTAATTCTGACCAATCGAAAAGCAGTTTAGGAAATACCTTCAATGACACATCTGGCCAACGAGTGATGTGGATGTTGTCACATGACTGCATTTTGGCTCGTTTCAACTGGTTCGGACCAGAGCAATCAGTGTGGTGTGAAAAGGACCCAAAACGGCAGAAAAAATGCTACAATGTATCATTTGTTGCCCTTGGTCCGGACCAAATGAACCGAACCACAGATGTGAAAGCACCCTTAGAGGGCAAGTAAAAAAACCTTTGGTACAAAGTCTGGGAAGGACAGAACTTCCTATTGGTTAAAATGCAGTTTGTGCCTGTCACCCACCTTGAGACTGATTCCTAAGGGTTTGGCCTGTGATTATTGTGTATTCTCAAAATATAGTATGCTATTTTACTCAATATGATATTATTTTACTTAAACATATAATGTATGGTCACAACAGCAATCAATAGACTGATCAAAATGTTGATTGTTATAATACTGGATGTCTTAACACAGATTGAGAGTCTCGTGTATTCTGTTGGGCAGTACTGGTGATTTTCACTGGATCATATCAGTGAACTTAAGTGAACTCATGAACTTTGGGTAACTTCCAATTTATGATGTATGTCCCATGTGACCACCTCCAACCATTTGGAGATGGTGAAGTAAGGGTCATTTTTAATTGGGATGGAGGAGTCAAGATCATTGTGACCGAGATAACCAAACTCCACCATGGAAGATGGGCCAGGTGGGCTCACCAAAACAGATAGGAGTAACCGGAATTACCAATTTTGGTGAGCATGGATAGGTATAAGAAGGGATACCCAAACAGACGGAGACTAGATGCAGCGGCTGTCATCTCGGCTTTGTTGCTTTGTTCAATAAAGTCTTATTTTGACATCTGGAACTCTGCTTCTCGAGCCTTATTGACTTCATTGAGAAAATTCATCAACTTTGCTCCACAACATGATCGACCATAAAAATTCCTTAAGACCTCCAGATGCAGCAGCATTGGGTGAAACAGAGGGAGATCACAAAGATTCATCCAAATCCAATCATTACTAGGTTTTTAAACCCTAAAACTGATGCACACTACAACACACACATCTTATAATTATTCAGAGAAATAAGTATTCTTGGTGACAGCGATGTGTAGTGCAACATCTTACACAAATTTAGCTGTTAATGGACAAATGAATGCATGCATGACAGTTCAATCTTTTCCCATCATGTTTGGACTTAATGTGTTCATAACATTGCCAAATGCGTTTTGGTTATGGTTTGGAAAGTGAGAAATGCACCGGTAAAACTTTAGTGACACTTTTCTAACTTTGTGTTTGGACTATGCAAATAAATTCCACAGGAGGAAAGAACAGTGGACCACCCCATGTCCCCCACTCTGATGGAACCAGCCAATCACAGCACGGAAATGGAGAAGCGCCAAATTGCAATCTCCTCCTCATCAGAAAGGGATAAAGGTACCCTTCCAAAAGACACTACTCGTTCTGAGTTCCGAAAGGGAAGGGACTGTAACAGAAACACTTCGTTCTGAGTTTGAGTCTTGTAAAAGAAAGGACACTAACAGAACAACCTTCATTCTGAGTCTGAGCCATGCGACGAGGGTGAGACAACAGCAGATCAACTCCTTCTGAGTCTTTCATCCAGAGAGACTAACAGATACCCGACCTTCAGCACCTACTCCAGGGCCACATCTGCGTGTTCCAGATCTTAGGACCCTTTGGTGCTCCAGGAGATCAGCATCATACAGCGCTTCATCGTCAAGGCTGCTGAAACGGATTCCTGCTCCTTTCCCCACTGTATTGGCACCAGCACAACCAGGGGAAGAAGTCGCCGCCACCGGACTGCTCACTCAACCACTGCTCACGTCACCGGACTGCTCACTCTTCCAGAGACCTTGACATTGTTGTATATTATCAGTATATGATTTTCTAATTTACATTAGGTATTATATAGTTGATTACAGTTGATAACAAATCTTACACATATTTGTTTGATGCAGATAAGGTTATTCACCTTATTTGGTTCAGAGTAGCAACAGTTTATCTTTCTAGATAACATAGCTCTGACATAGCAACTCCCAACATAATCACTTGCATCTTATGCACCTTATGCACTTTATTCCTTTCTCATTCATGGTATTCATTTAGTAGTTGTTGATTACTCTTGTCTATCTTTTGTTAATAAAAAATATTTTATTACAACTTGTGTATTTCCTTGTGTTGATAATACAGAAGAGGTTCTACAAGTTAGAGATCCCACCAATCTTTCTTTTGTGATGTACTCATAACCACACATTAATTGACACGTGATACAAGAATCATAACGTCATCTGTGACATTAGTACCCATTACTACCCTATTTCACCTCCCTAAGTTGGCGAAAGCGAAATTCACTACACATAGATACACTACTATTAAAATAAATGTGTTTTATGTAACAAAATGTGTTGTAATATGTAACATTTATTTCAACCAAAGAAATAGTTAACCCTAAGTTTTTTCTGAGTGTGATAGTTTTTGTAACTGTACATTTAAGCATGTGATTCTGCTAGAATATTTTATTTATCATGGAAAAACTAAAATACTGGATACCAAAAAAAAACAAAAAAACAATTGTTCACTAAAAGTACAGTCTGGGTACAATGTATTCAGTCCTTCTTTGACTTGCTCTTGCTTTTCGGTTGGTCACACACAAGGTGTTAGTCTGCTCTCAAAGCTTCTCCCTTGCTGACTCCAAGTGAATGAATAATTATGAAATTAAATAAATGTCTAAATATATATGTGGAAATAAATTGTCTGTCACTCAAAAAGGGCTAATGTGGTAAGTAAAATGATGTTTCTAAATGAATTTCCAATAATTGAAATCTGAGTGCTTAATACTTAACTTGTTTATATTATAATTATGGTGGGCGAGAGAGCTCAACGCGCTGCAACTTAAGAAACACATGCAAACAGAAAAAAACGACAACAAATTAAGAAAACATCTTCATCAGTTTGACAACACATGCGCTGCAAATCCTCGCAATGCAAACACAAATACGGAAACGCGCTGCAAATTCTCACAACACAACCAAACACACGAAGGCGCTGCAAATAGCACGGACCACAACGGAAATGTTTCAGGGGGACCTCAAAAAGTGACGAACCCAGCTGGGACCTGAATTTTGACCTGATTTTAACTATTAATAAAGCGTTGCAGTTTTTTTTTTCGTGAACTTTGAACTTTATATTTATTTGCATATATTTATTTATTTATATATTTATTTGCAATTAAGTTAATAACGTTTCACAGTTAAGTGTGTAATTCGTCAGATTAGTCTAATAATATCCAAAAGACCAATGAATCGTATGATCAGGATGTTAAACAAAAAACTCACCTTTTAGTTCACAGACAACACCTCTCTGACCAAAAGCCACTGAACAAATAATCAGGTCCAGATATTGAACAATTATTTTTCTGTTGCCCTTATGCTATTTAATTTTGGACTGACTTTAAAATAGACATAAAGAAATTAAGCAAACCCCTTAATTAAAATTTTTCTTATAAACAGGTTTATATTATAAATCTCTTAATTATCTTAGCAAACTTTTATGTTCACAAGTCAAAAGTAAGTCAGAAGAAACCATTATATATTACATTTTGTAACACTAATCTTAAAATTTACCTTGAAACCCTCTCTTTTCAAATTTATGTAACTGCCATGGATTTTTTTTTTTGTATGTTTGTGTTCATTTTGTGTGTTTTCTCTTTCTGCTGTTATTATTATTATTATTTTTTTTTGCAGTTGAATTTGCAATTTGAAATGTGCAATGTTGCCTTGTTTTTTTGTTTCGATGATGAAACTGAATAAAAACCATAATAATAATAATAATAATAATAATAATAAATCAGGTCCCAGCTGGGTTCGTCACTTTTTGAGGCCCCCCTGAAACATTTCCGTTGTGGTCCGTGCTATTTGCAGTGTGTTTGTGTTTGCAGCGCGTTTCTGTGTTTGGTTGTGTTGTGAGAATTTGCAGCGTGTTTCCGTATTTGTGTTTGCGTTGCGAGGATTTGCAACGCCTGTGTTGTCAAACTGATGAAGATGGGGTTTTTTTAATTTGTTGTCGTTTTTTTCTGTTTGCATGTGTTTTCTTAAGTTGCAGCGCGTTGAGCTCTCTCGGCCACCGTAATAATCACATTTTAGCACAGAAAATATAGACTGCCTTATGATTTTAATAAAGATAATTTGGGGAAATGTAAATCACATTTTATTAATATTTATAGAAAATTATTTTAACCATTTCCTTTAAACCATCAATGTAATCCTATATAGTTTACAGGCATGGACCTTTGATAAAATCCACTTTAACTACATAAAGTTGAAATTTGATTTATTGCCTTAATATTCTTGGGAAAAACTGAGATGGAATAAGACTGTCATAATTTCATTAAATAAATTAAATAGTTAAATCACTCTGAAACCACAAATTTAGTTTTGATCTACAAATTCTTTATGAGTTTGTAATATTCATAGATTCTTTCCAATCCTGTAATTTGAATATCGCTTCAATGGAGTTTGACTTTGAGAATATCACTAATGCTCTGTAGTTTATCTTGAATTGAAAGCACTTCACAGTTGCTTGCATTTAGACTAGATGTAAAGCTCATAACAGCTTTGGGGGTTTGATAGTTCTGCAGTTCATCCCTTCAATTCCCTATACCTTATTATTTACATTTGTTTTCTAATGTAAATCCAAAGCTTTTGGCTTAAAAGACTTTTATTTTGGTCTGACTATGTGACGTCACAAGGCTGCGCCGCGCGATCACGTCTGTGATTCGGTTGAAGAGAGGTGTGTGTTTTTAATCATTTATAAGTTGTTTACATCAATATAACATGTTTAAAGAATTGAATGTAAAACTGTCGAATTAATTATTACTGAATGTAACACTTACATGTTTTTAATCTGCCTGAATAAAGGCCTTTTTTTATTATTATTTAAAGCGCTTTTGCAAGTAGTGATAGTGGAGATACGGAGGTTTTTGAAGATCCGAGTCAACTGAATCAATTGATTCACAAAACGATTCACTGTTTTAAATCACTCGAATCAGCGCGCGCTGACGACACCTGCTGATCCAAAGTGTAAATGAAACGACACTAACGTGAAATTAAAGTGTGTAATATATTAAATAAAAACCTACAGATCAGAAAATGCCAAGTACATCTTAATACAAATATGAACCTTGTATAATATATAATTAGTGTTATTTAATTTTATTCATTTGAGTGCTAGTTTGTTTTTGTTTTTTTGTTTGTTTGGTCTTATCAGGCAATTTAAGGCCATTATCTGACTCCCTTACCAGTGCACTGACTAACCTACTAAATAGAGACACACCCAGAGATTTAGTTTGGATTAGTTTTTCTGTTAATTATTAATATTAATTGTTAAATAATTCTGTTAATTTCTGTTAATATCTTCAACAGGACAAAGTGTCCAAACACAGCAAAACTGGTGAAGCAGCTGAGATCCATGTGACACACTATTATAAAGATGGTGTTTATTAAAGAGGAGAGTGAAGACATGAAGATTAAAGAAACATTCAGAGTCAAACATGAAGATACTGAGGAACAAACAGGTCAGTTTTCATTCTCAAAGCCGAACTCAAATCAAACAGTTGATGTTTTTGAGTAACTGAACAAGACACTGTGAACTAACAGAAACATCTGTTGTGATTTTCACGTGTTCTAACAGCATCAGCTGTAAAAGTATCATCAGAAGTTGATCTAGGATGAGTTTCTTCTCCTGAACTCATGAAGCAGCACATGTGGGATCTTCTTCACATTAAGACACACAATGTAAATGTGAGGAACAAACTCTGAATTGAACTTTAGTAACAGGTGGATTTGTACAGAGAGACTAAGACCAGTTTTTGATTCTGCTAGTGAATGCTCTTTACTGCTCATAACTCATTTAATGTTGGAGGTCAAATGTCCCATATGACAGTTTGCACTGACAGTTACATTAATATTAACCAGACAAACTAAAAATGCAAATGTCACAAAAAGCATCTAAAAATAAAGTGCATTAAGTGAACAAAATGTATAAAACTGAATTAGTGTGCTGAAAAAAAGTGCATCAAGTAAACATTCCTAAATCTGTAATAGTGTGCTGTATTATGCTTTAAGCAATAACATACTGTAGCCAACACAAAGTTCTTTTCAAGTATCATCTATATTTTGATAACTCACGATTACATTTAGAAACATTTACATCTACATCTAGATGTCCATCCATCACACATCAGTGCCATTCTCTCTGCACAGTTGATGTTTTTACACTAATCTTTACCTCCTCGTAAATCCTGGGCAGTGAAATGTCTGTTATGTGTCTGTGTGGATTCGGATCATATAGCATAGCGCCGTGTTCACCATATGCCTGATATAACAAATCCTTACAAATGAAATGCACCATGACTCTGTTATTGTCTTTGCATAAGCAGATGAGGTAGATGGAATCTTGTTGGTGGTATTGTCCAGTGTAGTTGAATCAACAGGTTTTGGCTGAGGTGTGTGGTGTTTTGTTGGTTGTGCTTTCAGAATTTTATTGTGTGGCAGGGCAAAGCCCACAAACGGCATTTATCTAATTTATTACTCCCTGACTTATTTTTAAAACTAAAGTGCACCCACACATCGGCTCTGAAAGCTGGAGGAGCTCTTATATTTCCCGCTATGTTTGCTTCCACTTACTTCTGAGACATTGGCTGTATGTATATGAAGGGCAAGTGTTAGCTTTGTAAACAGCGAGTCAGTGACAGAAGCAGGGAAAGAGGTTGTTTGACATAGAGCTGAAGATCTCGACGGGTTCGGTCAGGTTCGGGCTTAATTTATATCATTTTACACGGGCTCAGACTGGGCACGGGCTTGTGCGGTAAATGAGCGGTCATGTGATGCATTTCGAATAGCACGAGAAAGATGCGAAAATGGATGTTGAGGAGGTGAAACAGAGGCTTGCCTCTGGCTATTACGTTTTGGCAAAATTTACAAAACTTGCGAAATTAGCCAGATCAGTACTATGCATCCCGGCCAGTAGCAGCAGCAGCAGTGAAAGGGTGTTCAGTGCTGCTGGACGCACCATCAGTAAGCACAGGACCGCGCTAAAGCCATCTACCGTGGATTTAATAAATTTAAAAGGCAAAAGAGCTGTGTGCTTGCACACATTTGAATAATGTCGGGCTGTAAACTCACTCTAAAAAATGCTGGGTTAAAAGCAACCCAATTTGGGTTATTTTGGTTGTTTTATTAACCCAGCATGCTGGGTTGCTTTTTTTATGGTTTAAAATTACTACACTGCTAGGCTAAAATGAACTCAAAATTGAGCTAGGCATTAAATCTACAAGTCTTGTTCATTTTAAAATCACTTTAACACACACAGAATGACTATCAAAAGACAAATGTTTATTAAAAACTACAACAAGAGAAAACATTCAAAAGTAACATGCATGTGAAAAGAAATGCAGAACAAGTATGGCATTAGAGTTTATAAATAAGGCACTGAACATTTGCTGACTATAACGTTTATGACCAAATTTTACTTTTTTGGCAAATTTTGTATACTGTATAAAACTACTATACAAAACATAATGGTACAATTAGTTAATAGTTTCTTTTTTTTTTTACACAAACTATTCTGGCATGACAGTGCACTAATAAACCACAATATTAACATTTTATAAATTATAACATTTAAAACAAGCAAATGTGTAAAGTATTGTGAGCATGTGTATGAATGAGTGTGAACTTCATTTCTACTGAACAACACAACACGCATTTGACATTTTGTTTTTACAGACTATACACTTACGGTTTGTTTCATAGTCCATGATCACATACAGCACATGCATCACTGACAATTTTCATGATCTCTTTAAGACAATTCATGTAGTCATGAAGCCCCATCAACTCAGCAAAGATGTGCGACATCTTTGACATTATCCAGGGTGGCCTCCTCCTTTAAAACCACTGTTGCATCAGTTTGGGGGAAAGATCATTTCTCCTCTTTGTCCAGCATTCATCCCAGTCACCACTTGTTCTTCATCAGTAGTCTAAAAGAGAAAAACATTTAAAAAAGAAAACATTTAGTTCAAATGTACCATTTTCAAACAGAGGTGCATCCAATTCTGTAAGGATACAGTAGGTAACTAGACTGTTTTATAATTTCAGCCATATTGTGTGGTTGTTTATTGTCTTTGTCTACCACAGCGCTCTAGAATACTACAACAGCAGACAACGGTAACATTTATTTTCTAAAAAAATAACTCCCATCAATCTTAAAAGAATGAATGAAGCTCTCTTATGTCTCTGGCCTTTTAACATCTACATAAAACATTCTTCTACAGTTGATACAGACAGTGGTCAATTTGGATACTGTGTGGTCCAGCTGCTGTGCTAAAAACTGGTGTTAACTTGTATTTTTTTCTTTTCACCTTAGACTTGATGCCACTGAAAAAGAAGAGTCAAGAACTGAATGAAACACAAGAGAAAGATCAAAATGAGAAACATAATGAATTAAAAAAAAATTGACGAGTCGCTCACAGACTGAAAAGACTTCTTCACCAAAAAAAGCTCAAAAAACACAAAATACAATCCTTAATTCCAACATGAGAACTCAAACTGGAGAGAGCTCTTTCATCTGCCAACAGTGTGGAAAAATATTTAAGCGGAAAGGAAGTCTTACAATCCATATGAAAATTCACATTGAAAAGAAACCATTAATATGCCCTCAGTGTGGAAAGAGTTTTACACGGAAACCACTCCTTAATGTCCATATGAGAATTCACACTGGAGAGAAACCTTACACTTGCAAACTGTGTGGAAAGAGTTTCTCATTAAACAAATATTTTAAGACTCACATGAAAATTCACACTAAAAAGAAGCCATTAATATGCCCTCAGTGTGGAAAGTGTTTTTTAGAGGAAAAAAGCCTTAATGTCCACCTGAGAATTCACACTGGAGATAGTCCTTTCACCTGTCCTCAATGTGGAAAGATTTTCACACGTAAAGGAAACTTACAGACTCACATTAGAAGTCACACTGGAGAGAAGCCCTACATATGTAGTCGGTGTGGAAAGAGTTATAGATATACAGAAAACCTTAATACTCATTTGAAGATTCACCTAAGAGAGAACAGTTTTACATGTCAACAGTGTAAAAGAAGTTTCACAGACACAAATCAGCTTAAGAATCATGTTAAAATTCACATCGGAGAAAAGCCTTTCATGTGCCATTACTGTGGAAAGAGTCTTTCAGAAGGACGACACCTCAAAATTCACTTGCGAGTTCACACTGGAGAGAAACCTTTCACCTGTGAACAGTGTGGAAAGAGTTTCACAGTTAAAGGAAACCTCAAGGTTCACATGAGGATTCACACTGGAGAGAAACCTTATATGTGTCTTCAGTGTGAGAAGAGTTTCGCGTGTCAAAGCAGCATGAAACGTCATTTGAAAACTCATTCTGGGAAGAAATTGCTGTTTTCCTCAGTGTGACAAGGTTTAGAAAAAGCAGCAATTTTAACAGTCATTTGCACATTCATTTGACATTCAACTGTTCAGTGTAATAAAAACAGTTTATTCCCAGTACACTTGTGTGAAAATTCATGCAAATGTGTGACGCTGAGACAAGTGAAAATGCTGAGTGGAAACTGCAGCTGAATGTGGGGTCACAGGTGTCGTGTGCGGGAATGAGTAGGGATTGAGAACGGAACAGGAAGGACCAAATAAGGGCATACACAGGGAAAAACCAAAGAAACAGTCTACAGGGGTATGACACATTAAAGTGAATTTCCAACCATTTTATAGAGGTCCATTCCAAAAAATTTGAAAGATGTCTATAAACAAGTGACTTTGGGGCACCATTGAATCATGTAGAAAAGCTATTAAAGTCAGTGGTGCCTTAAATGGTTTGGATTAAAATATTCTTCAAAATCTATTCCTTTGTGTTTAACAGATTTTTTTTTTGGAAGAATGTGAGGGCGAATAAATGATTAGTTTGACTGAAGTGTTCCTTCAAGATACAATGCAACATACACTTCTGAAAGTGGGTTATACCAATACTGTTATTATAGAACAATTCTTGGTTCCCCGAACAATTTAGGAAACTAATTTAAATATGTACTTGTACATTTTTAAAGTCTAAAGAGCAAGGGGGTTATGATAAAGAACAATGGAACTGTTCCATGGAACCACTGATGTCAATGAAGAACCTTCTATTTTTCAGATCGCAAGTCCAAAACATTTTTACCTTAATGTTACTGTAATGTTTTGTGTTTCTTAAGAAACTACACTAATGATTTTATGATGAATGGTTCATAGAAGCTTTTATTTTGGGGACCTACAACAAAACAAAACAAAAATGAGTTGTGAGTGTTATTGTTATTTTAAACACCAGTACATTCCAAATTACAGATGGGGAAAATACTTGGTTTGTTGGTGGTGTTGGTCAGTTTAACTGCATTGCAATTTTTTTGATGCTGTATCCCACATGAAATGTTTCTCAGCTGCAAATATGACACACCGATGATACTCATCTCGGTTTGTTTGCTGTGTAGTGTTGAAGAATTTGTTGTTCTTGGATTAACGTTAATGGGGTGACCGCATTAATATAATTATACATCCTGCTGTGTGAAATGACTTCTGACTGAAAAATACTTCTGCAATGACCTACAACCAATGAGAAAGCAAGATACAGGGCAGCAGGAAGTTTGGGGAGGAGTTAAATGAAACAGTTTGCAGACCAGAGCTGTCTGCGATTCTTTCTGTTGTAAAGTCATGCAGAAGGTAACCTCCTGTCACCGATCCAATGTGTTATGTGAACACAGCAGCAACTGAGTGCTAGATAGTCGTACAGTGTGAAAACAATGGTGATCGTCAACTTTGAGAATTGTTCAGTGTGAACTCGACATTAGGAAGTTAATGGCACCTCTTTTGTTTTAGGTGTGTGTGAATACAAATCTAAGATCATGGTTAAGTGAGTCTGTCACCTTTTGTCTTTATTGCCTCTTGCTGCTTCTGTCCCATTACTTTAATTGATCATCATTGTTCGTGTTAATCAGTACCTGGGTTAAGTGTGAATGTAATGCCTGTAGGTGTGACTTTCCCTGATCTCTGTGATAATGAGTGTTATAGTTATGCTGATTAGAGTCTGGGCAGATTCATGTAACTGCTTACATCCTTTGCATACTTAATCTTCTGATGACGGCCTCCTGAAATCTGTATAAAACTACAGTGATTCACTGCTTCAGTCAGTCTTGATCACTGCAGCACCACACAGTACATCTCAATCAAGAATCTGCTGAAGATTCACTCAGTCTCCTGATCTTCACTTCTGAGTTTCCTACCGGTGTGACTGGACATTGTAGGTATTTTGTCTCAAAACTGTAACTTCGCTAATACTGTACTTTTTAGTACCCTGTGAAGGATATACTTCTACAGTTTAAGTGTTTCTAATAAACTGCTCTTATATTTAGAAACTGAACATCATTCGCTCCTAACAATGATAGAAGAGTAGTAAAACCTCAGTATGCCATTTTTTGCTGGTTGATGAATCTGAACATGTACAGCTTGAACTGTATTTCTTTCTTATGGAAAAAATGCTTATATAAAGATACTTAACTTAATTCTTAACTGGAAATATCACAAATGCTTTGTAGTGAATTGAGAACTTCACACTTGCTTATAAGACTGAAGATCTGTGTTATTGATCACTTTAGGAATCTGTGATTCATCTTTTACAGATCCACGTGACACTAATATAAAGATGTCATTTATTAAAGAGGAGAGTGAAGATATGAAGACTGAAGAAAGATTTAGCATCAAACCTGAAGATACTGAGGAACAAACAAAGATGGTGTTTATTAAAGAGGAGAGTGAAGACATGAAGATTGAAGAAACATTCAGAGTCAAACATGAAGAAACTGAGGAACAAACAGGTTGGTTTTCATTCTCAAAGATAAACTCACTCATCATTTGATCCTTAATAAAATGTCCAACACTACAGGAAGTAATGATATTTTTGAAGAATCTCTGGTTTTATTTGACATGTGGGTCGACTCATGTGGACAGACATGTTGAGATCACATGACTCATTACAATTTAGCATTAAAACATATGCAACTAAGATTATACAATTTATCTTTTTTATCATCATCACTTCAAATAATTGGAAGAGGTTTTGAGATTACAATTAACATGTTTGTTTTGATGTTTGTTTTTTAAACCATTAAATTGGGGTTAATTTAGATTTGTTCTTTTTGCATTAGACCTGATGACATCAAAAGAGAAGAGTCAAGAACTCAATGAGAAAGAAGATAATGTTCAACATATAAAATACGATTTCATGACTGGAGAAAAATCATTTAGTTGCTCACATACTGAAAATAATTCACAAAAAAGCGTTCAAAAGACAGCAAATAAAAGTTATTTCACCTGCCAACAGTGTGGAAAAAGTTTCAATAGAAAGGGATACCTTGAAGTCCACATGAGAGTTCACACTGGAGAAAAGCCGTACACCTGTCAACAGTGTGGAAAGAGTTTCATTCGAAAAGGAAACTTAAACTACCATATGAGAGTTCACATTGGAAACAGACCCTTTGTCTGCCAACAGTGTGGAAAGAGATTTACTGAAAAAGGAAACCTTAATATTCAAATGAGAATTCACACTGGAGAAAACCTTACACATGCTCTCAATGTGAAAGAAGTTTTACACACAAACAACATCTCGATGAACACATGAGAA